>QVOA01012104.1:0-98670 GCA_014825685.1 Pseudomyrmex cubaensis | reverse complement strand
TATATATATATATATATATATATATATATATATATATATGTATATATGTGTGCGTATATATATATTATATATATATGTATGTAGCACACAATTTTAAAAATTTAATAAGAAATTTAATAAAAAAATAACACATGAGAGGTTTTATTTTATTTTCAGAGGAAGAAACTAGTTGGATATTGCCATTGACCGCAGGAGGATTCATACATATTGGCCTGGTGACCATCTTGCCTGATCTATTGAAGGAAATAAACACAAAAGAGTCGTTGAAACAACTTGGTGCTTTGCTTTTTGGGGTTATTGTAATGGCTGCGTTGATGTTTGTTTAAGTCACAAAAATATATATATTTCATTACATATACCAGTTCTATGACATTCTATTATGTTACTATATACATATATAATACTTTGAATGCAATTTTACACCAAATCTGTCTGTACATCTTACCGAAGTTGCCATAGTTATGTAATAACTTGCTCAATCCCAAGATGGAACTTGCTGGTCGATGAAAAGCGATAGCAAAAAAGAGAATTGACCAAATCCTTGTACGCGATGTATAAGTATAATAATCGGACTTAGCTTAGTTTAGAATTTGTAATATTTTATATTGGAAATTAACATTTAAAAACCTTCATCATAAATAAGTTTTACAAAGTATAGAAACAAGTCTGACATATTATGTTTTTGAGATTAGCTTTCTGCTCTTCTACGATGTTTTGCAGCAAATTTCGCTCACGAGAATTAGAATTTTACATAGAATTATTTCTATGATTTAGGAAAGACTACTTTGAAGTTGAAAAATGACAGCCTAAGAAGAGCGTTCCTTTAATGATATATAGTCAACAAAAAAAATATATACATATCTTATAAAATATATATATATATATATATATATATATCTTTATAAGATATATATATGTATATATATATATATATATGTATACACACAGGTACATAAGTGTACATTATCCTATTTTATATTAGATGTTATTCTCCAATTCACGCCTTATTCATGGTGAAATAAATTCCGGAAAGTCTGTTATGAGCCTCATATAGTTTATACACAAACGCGCGCATGTTCTGTCGTAGATATGACACCACGAGTACGTCAGAATGTTTCATTATTTGGAACGGGACGTTGCGATCAGTTAAAAAAACAATTAAATCTAATTCAGAGTAGCGGTATATAAGTGTGTATCACATTCTGAAATGTGAAAGCTACTGTACATACTATTCGTTTTGTTTATATATGATAATGTACAAAGATACACAAAAACCGCAGGAGCTTCCGTATAGACATTTCCGTATAGACGCGGTACACGCACAGTAAATGGAGTAAACACTCATTCTTTAATAAATGTATACACATTATAAGTTCCTAAAGTTATATTCATGACTAGACAAAGTTTCTTTTTTTCAAATATTAAGTAATTGCGCACGAACATACAAAGAGAAATATTCCGTATATGCACAATTGGAAAAATAAAGTTGTAGTCTAAGTTTCTAACGTATAAAACGAATTTTTTTGAATAGCAAAAATTTTACTTTATAAAATTTTCCATAGATATAAAAATCACGGTTCAGACAGACCGGAAGATTTAAAGAATAAGTAAAATTACTTATGTTTTTTTATATTTTTAATCGAATTGTGTTACAATATATGTATATTTTATATAAACATTTGGTGTGATGCAAATCTTTACTGAGAAAATGATTAATACACAATATACATATATATATATATATATATATATTATTGATAAAACTATTTTTTATAATAAAAACTTCCGCTAAAAAGAAAAACTTCACTGTTTGCACATTTGTAACAATCATCATAAAAACTTTGTATTTTTTTATATATTTTCTTTTTAATTTATACAGCCAACGGCCGCAAATTACATTATATTAGTTTTCTCTCTCGTTTGATTGTTATATCTGCTTTTTTAAGTTGAATGTTGTGTTTTATTTAAACTTAAAGATTTGGTATGTAGAAATATACTTTTAGTACATGCACTTTGAGTTTTTACAAAAGTTTAGGATTCTTCTAACATTCAAAAAATTATTGTAATTTGAAAACTGTCTTTTTTTTGTAACCGTATACTGCCGTCCTTAGTTAAAACGTCCTATCTCGCATTTTTGCATTTTTTAAGATATATTGAAATATTGGAAGTTCCACACATGTTTTATCTTCTAAATGAAGCTAGAAAGTCCTAAAGGCTTTATAGACGTCTAAAAAGTGTCTAATTTATTTGTTCTAAATATTAATGGCACAACAAAAGAATAAAACCTCAATTTTTTCGATTCTTTCGATATGCTAGATAGGATATTTTAGCTAAGAAGAGTAGTATATATCAAGTGTGACGTTAATATTTCACGGATTAGGATAATGCATGCAATCCTTGTACTTAATAAGTAAAACAAGGTAGTCCATTCGGAAAACATAATACAAGATTCCTTTTTTATATCTACAAATAACTTGTGTTTAAAGAAACGACATATTAACGACAAATAATATCTTAAAAAAATATTTTCTATGAAAATAAGATTACGGTTACATAAGTGACTTCATATGTAATCTTCAATTCATTATAATTTGTGTGAATAAAGAAACGTATTCTCTGATATTTATAATTCTTTTATATTAAATATATACTATTAAGAAAAACTTTCGGACAATAAGATGGAATGTGTACAATTAGAGAAAGAAGAAAAAGAGAGTACAAAATAATTTATTAAACAATTGTTTTTAACATAGAGAAAAAACATAACAGTTGTACATATCTAGTCTTACTGACTAAGAGCGAATAACTAAATCTTACAAATATATATGTACACATAGCTCAGTCATTTTACTTAAAATAAATGTTTCTAGTTGTCCTGCAGAAAAAGGTATACGAGCTATTGAGCTTTTATAATCGATTAAATCAACTTTCAGTTCTTGTCTCTCCTGCAAGAACACATTTTTCGAGCAATTAAAAATATTCACTAGATAAACAACTTAAAAACTCTCATAATTATTAATAACAATAATAATAAATCTTACAAAAGACAATAAAAGTTACGAGAAAACACATCGTTTTGAATATTGAATTAAAACTTGTGTGTAACACTTGTAATTTAGGCGCAAGAGACAAGAACTTGCATGTTCTACTGATCGAGATGCAAGTACAAGAGGAGCTATTTACAATAGGAATATACGATATCACATCTAGAATAATAAAATATTATTTTGTAATTTTATAGACGAATGCTTTGCTTTATTGTTTTGCAAATTTTGTAGCTAATCATTCATTCGCAGATAAATATCTCTGTTTTTTTTTTCAAAACTATCATTACTATGATCGATATTTTTTCTCTTACACGACTTCTTATCGCTATAGTCCACAAACGAATACACATTAGTAACTTCTACACTATTATATGTATAGACGATATTATTGTACACAATTGCACTTTTGCGTCTGTCGGCAAAGTTGGAATTTAGTTTAATTCTTGACATTTTTCTTTGATCGCCTTAAATAAATATCAACTTAAAGTGTTCACAATTCATCGTGAGGAGTTTCGAATATAGTACTCTTTAATCTTTCGATCAATGATATCAGACTCTTTAGAACGTCAGTTTCATCCACTGTGAGTTTAATATTTAAATTTTGATAAAAGTACAACAGACTGTCTATAACATGCAAAATAGAAGATTTATAGCTTTTAAAGTCAACACTACAAATAGGAGTTACCGTAATCATGCTATCTGAAATTACTTCGAGAAAATCGTTATTTTCTATACTGAATTTATTGGCTAGTTTTTCTTTAAAACACTTGACCATCAAGTTGCTCAGGAGTTTGCAGTATTCGTGCCTCACCAATTTCTGCTCAAAGTCTGTAATAGCATATTCTCTTGTTTTCTGCTGACGTTGTTCAACGTCGTTAATCTCTTGCAAATTTTGCCTCTCGATCGTCAGATCGTTAATTAGTTTCATCGCTTTCATTTGTATATGCAACTGATCGTCATATAGTATCTTCCCGAGTAACTGCAAACCGCCATGATCGATCCAAGCTTTTTGCGCGGCTGGGAACTGACGTATTAAGGCACTTAGGGCGAAGAGACATCTGGATCTCACTTCGGTTTTAGTGTTTGTGGATAAAACGTGCAACACTTTTTGGATAAAATCGTTTTCCAATGCTTTAGCTTGCACTTTGGGATTCGATTGAGCGGCTGCCCCCAAGAGGCGTAGAGCTTCTGACTTTATTTCATTGTTAGTTCCATTGAGACATGGCGATATAATCTGAATCAGCCTGTGATGTTAGAAATAACAAAGCATTAATCGCGATAGTTCTATCATCAAGATTGCATCTATTATACTTACCCATCCATATCTGAGAATATTTTAGCATTGTCAATTTGATGAAGAAGATATTCCAAATTATTCAAAATATCTAAAACTTCTTCTGTTTCTACAATGGTTAATGTCCCCGTAGTGATACTATTTTTGTAAAATTGGAATTTTTGGAAAAACTTCTTCAATAATTCTGAATCACTAGTAACGTTGACTTTGAGAGCATTAAGCTCTTCTTTTAAAGTTTCATAAAACCGCTTAAAACGGTTCTCATTTTTTTGAAGTGCTTCTCCATTCTGGAAAAGAAAGAGAAAAGTGAAATACACAAAATAGAGAGTAAAGTTTTCACAAGATTTACTGATTTTACATGTTAATCAAATTCAATATTTGATACCTTTTCTGTTTCTTGTTTGAGTTTTTTCAATCTTGCTTTTAACTCATCGATAGGAAATTTCAAAGATACCGAATCTTTCTTTATTTTAACAGGTTCTGCTTCTTCATTTTTGAGCACTGATTTATCAGGATGCAACGTCAATGAGTTGGAATTAGATCGATTTGCACTTTCATCAGTGTCCTCTTTTACTTCTTCAGAATCATCCATCAATTTGGCTTCTGTCACTCCGGTTGCAAAGTTATGTCTTACATGAAGCCCTTTAGGGATGGGAGTCCCTACAGGATTCCAGATTTTTATTATAAAACGTACGATCATTGCATCTCTGTTCAGCTATATATTTAAACTTTACATACTTAAATTTTATACATATAAAAATTAATATTTGTGACATAATTTAATTTCTAAATTCAAACATGTGTAACATTTTCATATCTTTATGTATATAAAATATGTACAGACTGAAAAAAACATTCTTTTTTTAAACAATTTATAAATACTTAAAGCTTTAAGTTGTTACTTAGCATAATTTGAAAAGTTTTTGTCTGCACCACGTAATCGAATCCGAGCGTACGTCACTGGAATTCTGATGCACAATCATCAGTTATTCGGTGATAGTTACTCCAAATTATCGAAAATCGTGTAATTTTGAAAAACGTCATGCTTTGTAAGACGTTCTGCTTCGGAGGAACGCTTTGGAAGACGCATTTATGCGGATTTACCGCAAAAAAATCGCACGGCGGATTTGACTGACGTGGTGTTATCACAAGAGTCGATGGATTCGGTTGACATAAAGTAGTTCCACGTTGCGCGTACAAATCGGTTGGCTAGCTCACCCTTCTTTACTGTTTGCCACTCATTTGTTGCCACAAAAGCGCTCTCGTTTTTTTCGGCGCCGCCGAAAATCGCGAGCGACAAGTAAATCAGCAGAATATACGATTCGGTACGCATTTCTAGGCTTGTCGTTACACACCGGAGAGGACGTGCAGTCGTAGATTTTTCTCGAAAGCACGATTTTTTCGTGAGAGCTCGCGAACTATAAAGTAATCCGTCAAGAGTTGGTAAAAGCGCGACGTGAAATTCTCAGTCCGTTTCTCCGCATGACATTTTATACGACACACAAACGTTGTTCACGTGTTGCGTTCGTTATTTATTGCGTCAATGTGGGACAATGTGCCGACGTGTAGTTTCCGTATTCGCCACCAGGGGTTCCGACCAATAACAACGCGCGGCATTGCCACGTTCAGGCTCTATTCAAGTCTCATGACATGCACATTGTAGAATAATTTCTGAAATTTCAAATTAAAAGATCTTCTAGCTACGACGAGCGTTTCAGAATCATTTGCTTATTTTGTCGCGTATGAAGTTACCGGCGCGCAATAGAAAATGACGAAAAATTGTTAAGTGTGCTTTTTTGGCGAGATACTCAGTACGATGTGGCGCGTCGCGATTGACCAATCGGCGCGCGGAACGTGCTGAGGGCGCGCAAGACCGACAACGCGAAACTCATTTACTACGCGGCGGGCACGTGCAGCGTCCGTTTCCTTCCCTCGCGCAGTAACATTGTAACCGTTGCGCGCGCGGCATCTCTCTTGCCTTGTCTTCATCAGCGCGGCGTACCAGCACACACGTCCATCGTCCGTCGAAGACATCACGCTGCTTAGGATCCACCTGATTATAATCCGTTGTTGAAGATGGTCGAGGAATATCTCTACGGTATTTTTAGTTTGTATGATAAAAATTACGACCGGCTGCGACGTTACGTGATCGCTGTTCGTCCGTTTATTCAACGGCGCACGCGGATACTTACGTATTGTCGGCCATTGAAGGGCGACGGGGGTGCACTGGCCGAGACGCCGGCTAAGCCATCGGCCATTGCAAACCGACCCCCATTGTTCCTGGGACCGGCGTGCACGCTCGAATATCTCGACCGTGATCGCGATCCGTGTCGCAACCGGCGTAAGCTCGGCCTGCGACGATGGCCGGTCGTTGTACTAAATCAATGTGAATTTGTTCAGGTATTACTCTCTCGGGAGAGAACGCCAGCGAGGTATGGGATCCGGAACACAAGAATGAGGATTCGGATGGCGGACCTCAGAACATTGGTACTGATCAAAAACTAATCATAAAAATGGTGAGTTTTTTTTCTTATTGTGACTGTCTCCGCCATTGATTCTCTCCCCTCTCCTCTTCTACAATTTTTTTTTCATTGGTTGCATTCCGGTATTCCACCTTTTGGTATATTGTAAACGTGACGTCATAAACAGCAAAGCTAACAAGGACGTTCTGTATAATTGCTTATATTGTTTTTTTTTTTATTGTATATCACGGAACGTTTTAAGATGGCCACTATTGTGGCGCACGTATTTCGACCATAACCAATCTACGAAACTTCCTAAAAGCTGCGAACGCACTTATACCATGGGCGCCGCCATCTTTTTTACTGTTTGTCGTCGTCGTCGTCGTCGTCAAAGAATATCGGAGTTAGGACGCATGGTTCTGTCCAGTTGCTTCATTCGCAAATTAATTTTGTTTGGCCGATAATGCGTCGTTTTTTTATGTTCGGTTATGGCAGTATGTTCAGCTTTAGGTCACACGTCACAGTATAACCGCTAAAAATTAGACTGTTCCGAGTTCTTCGGGAACGCTGATCGTCCTTCCCTCTCTCCAAGCTTGTTTGCGCGCGAAACTTCAATCACTGATGTCGCGATTAATCCGCTCGTTTGAAAACTTTTCGGAAATAACGTGAACGACTATTGTGCAACTTTCTTTTTGTCGGAAACATCGTAATTTTTTAATTCTGAATTTAGATGTAATTGTTATTAATTTATTTTCTTTTAATGAAGAATACATTATTTGCTTTTAGCAACATTCTTCACAATAGAGCTAATTATAAGCCTATATATGTTTTTTTTTCTGGTCAATAATATAGTTTTTGTTTACATTACGTAAATACATAGTTAAATTGTTTATTTGATTAATTTTGAACATTGAGAAATATAATAATAGTTTGTAATAATAGTTTGCTTATTGTTGTGAATATCTTAATAATTTTATCTTCTGATCTTTTATTTGAGCATAGAGATATAGAAAATTTGCATGTATTTAAAAAAACAATTTTTTTGATATTAATATGCTCACCAGCTACTTAACAAATTTTAATAGGTTATATAAATATATATATGTTGGGTTAGGTTAAGTCACGTTAAAATTTTATTTAATTTTGTTGTAATAAAATCTATAAAGCTATAATATACTATTTTTTTACTCTAACATTTAATAAAATGTTAAATTACTAAACAAATATAATTTATTTTTCATGAAACTCAACATTTTTTGATACATTGGAGAGAAAGCACAGAAATAAAACTAATTTTTTTTTTTTTTTTTATGATGTGTGTTTGTGCAAATTGTATTGTCAACTTCATAAGTTTGAATAATGTTAATATTTGGAAAAAGATTTTGTTCAAAATGAGTTTTTTAAGATAATTATAATATTACTTATATAACATTATATTAAAGTTTTCCTATACAATTATACTATTTATTATAATTATTGCAGGCTCTCCTTGGACCTGAAGCTAAGCCAGGAGAACTTAATGTGCTTTCCGTTGAAGCAATGGGATTGCAAGGAACAATTAAAACTCCAATAGCATTGCTCGAAATGGGCAAAACTTCGCAAATTATTCTTGATCTTAGTTTTCCAGATCCTCCCGTTACATTTACATTGGTTAAAGGCAGCGGGCCTGTTCATATAGTAGGCCACAATCTTCTGGGTAAGGATTCCTACATGTTTATGACTTGGTAAACATGGAGGTTTGAACATTAAAAAAATTAGTTTGACAAATTTGACTTTAATGTTTTTTCCCTATTGCGTATGTTACATATTTTTTTGTATAATTAAACTACTTACATTGTTGTATACAGCTGAACAATGCAAACAAAACAAAACAAATGTGTATAATATGCATCTCTTACTTTACTTTGAAATTACATATTGTTTGTTAGAAAGTGTTTTGCATACATGTGTGCGCAAAAAAATATTTTTTTTACAGTAAAAATACATTAATATTTTTAACTCAGTAACATACTCTTTAAATAAAAAAAAAAAAAAAGATCAAAGAGCGATATAAATGAAAGTGGACATCACATGAAACATATTAAAAACATAAGTTTGTACAGAGTAAAATTTTTACTGTGATACTAATGTAGTTTTAATGTATGAAAGCTTTGTTACATAATTTTTTTGCTATCAGTGTACAGAAGAAGTTAATTTGATGTCTCGTTATATAAAAATTTACTAGATAACAGTTATATGTTTAATATTTATTTCTGTTCATTTGTAGGTGATTTTACTATTTCAGGTGAACATATTGATGAGATCGAGTACATGGATGATTTGGACGAGGAGAATATAGATGAGGAGGACGATGAAAAGGTATTTCTTACATCAATTCATAATATCTACGATGTATAGTGGAAAAACGTTTTTGAAAACGAAGGAAAAATAACAATATAGTTTTGTATTTTGTGTCTATGCGAAAAGATATTATATTTGATAAAAATTATGGGTGAGAGGCACGGACAGAAATTCATTAATAGTAACAATATTTACAAAAGTTTTTTTTCCATAATATAATACAAATTTTTAGAGTGCCAAAAAATTTATAAATATATTGCTAATCTATATAAATCATTTATAAAGAATTTTAAAACAAAATACGCATCTAAAGAGACATACATGCTCATAACTTGTATATCGTTAGAAGCTAATGATAGTATATATGATATGTATTTCAAATGATACGAGAAATATCAATTTCAGGAGCGGAAATATCAGCCAAAGAAGCGAAAGCTTAAAGCAAAGGACAAAAAAAACGGCATTAAAAAAATGAAGATGTAGAGAATTAGAATGTCAAGATAAAAATATACATTGTATACTTTTTGTCTATAAACATGTCCTCTGAAAATATGCTATCATTGCACTAAGAATACTTTTCAATTTTACTTGAAAACACAATGACTTTATGAAATGTCTTATTGGAGGAAGGGAAAAATAATTATATAAAAATATTATGAATATGTAATTTTCATACTTGTGTTCCCATTCCATGTTTGATTTATTTATGTAAAATAAATTCTTATTTTGCAAAGTATTGCTTTTATTCTTTACTAATCACGCTTCCTGCTTTCCATGATGCGTTTGAAAACTATGTTTAATTGCAAAACATTTAAGTATTAGTGCATATCGGTATCGGTTAAATGACAGAGGAAAATTTTTTGGTATCAAGTCTCAAAATAAGCTAACAAATACATTTTGGAAGTTTAGTATAAACATTAATTGTGTAACGTAATGAATTGTGACAGACTTTCTTAAAAAATGTACTAACGAACGAAATATTAATGAGTTTATATGTGTGTGGCCTCCCCATATTTATTTCAAAACTTTATGAAATATTTCTAAATATATATACGGTTTTGAATTTGTTTTTAATATAATTTATTGCGTGATTCTATCTCGTATTTTGTGTATTTCTTGTAGGAAGATGACGAAGAGGACGAAGAGGAGGAGCCCAAAAAGAAAAATGCCAAATTAAATCAACCAAAATACAAACAGGCAAACAAAAATAAGAAGAAATAAACAAAAGCCTTAACATAATGAAAATAAAACTTTAAGTTAGGGTATTAAATAAGTCTATAATTGTCGACGTTCGTGCGAATTTAGTATCTTTTCATCTGTTTATCACACGACAAACGTTGCCTTCCATCTTTTTGAAACAACTGGACCAACAGGTATTAATATAAATTATATAATTGATTGTCGTTAACTACTTGTGAAAAAAAAAATTTATTTCATGTTCTGATGAATTATATATTTACATGGTCTATTACATACAAATAGAATAAAATCGCTTTTATGTATATTTTTTAATAGAGAGAGATTGAGAGAAAGAAAATCTTTAGTAATTTTTTTTTTTTTTTTTTTTTTAATATTTTCTTAAGAATTTCTTATTGCAGTTTAGATGCTATAAAACACAATTGAACTTAGCTTGATAATACTAGTATTTACATATAATACAATTTAAAAAAATGTTTAAATGACCTTTGGACCAGTTGTTGTTATTGTAAAATTTATGGAAAGCACGAAAGGCTTTGTGAATTGAAATATTTTCTGTCTAAATCGTGCTCATATTGACGCACTTCCAGATACGCGAAAATATAGAATTCTAATGCATTCATTTTTAAATGTTTTTGATAATAATTCTGGTAAAATAGAATTACAACACAGAAAAGCGGCTTCATAATTTATTATTTTCGTGTGTACAAGATGGGGGGAAAAATTTATTAGTCATTCTGAAATTTTAATTCTAGAAATTTTTTACGTACGTCTGTAAAGATATCAGAATACAAACTAAAAAAGAAGTCAACATTTTGTCATCTCAACATTCATTCCATTCGACAAAAAATAATATAGAAACGGAGATAACAGGTGTACCCGGGAAAGTCATATTACGTGTCATATGCAAAGCATATGTTACGTTACGTGTGTGTAAATCACGTAGATACGATTGATAAAGTAGTCTGTACACCATTTTGTACATATACGATACAATAAATTTCACAACTTTTAAAATTTGCATTGCTCAAGTTGAACAATCATTTAAATTTATCCTGAAGTTAAACTGCTCGTTCACTGTAATTTATCAATGCATCTCAGGACGTCAACTTGCTACCTGAGATGTCGTGCAGTAATTAGAAAAAAAATACTCTTAACTTTGAAATGCAAAACTACTTTATTTAATTTTTATTGTCAAAATTTTCTTACGCATGCAAATTTATAAGTACATGTAAAGCTCGGTATATTTATGATTTCATACGTCTATAGAAAATAAGTTATTTTCTATAGTTTTCATTTGTTTCCAATTTTATCTAACGTTCAATGTTTTCTTACTTATGTATTTGACACAAGAAACTTTTTATAGGTTATTATTTGTAAAGAATTTTAACGTGTGCAAAACATATCAAGTTCCTTTACTTAAGTATTTTAAGCTCTTGAAGTAAACATTGTGATTTTTCGCTATTTACCTCTGTATATTTTGAGCATATTTTCATATGAAAACAAGTGGAAAATTTTGCGGATTGTAATTCTTCTTCGAATATTAAAATTTATATACAAAATGTGTGTAATATTATAACCAATGAAAAATAATATAACAAGAAGAAACTTATCAGATATATCAAATATCTAAAGCAGAGATATATTGCCGATAAAAAACAGAAATAAATATGCAAGGCCTGGATGAATGTTCTACAAATATCGCAGAAAGCAAAGTCTCCCGAAATGTTGCAGAATGTGATGTGGTCGATCACGAGGCAGTAACGTCACAGCAACAAGTATGTTAGTATTTTAACTAACTTTTATTTATATCTGATGAATTCTTCTCGTCATTAATTATAATAGTTTTCATCTATTACTGTGATTACATATTACTAATAATCGCTATATTTAATCTTATGTGTGGAATAAGATTGCAAAATTAGATAAAGTTATTGAAAATTTGGAAAGTGCTATACAAATGAAAAATGCACAGTTTGAAAATGTGTATCAAGAGAAAACTAGATTGTTGACAGAGTTAAAGAAGCAGCAAAGATACAACAGAAATCTTAAACGTAAGATCATTTTATATTAAATTCACTGGATAGAAATAAAGTATTTCTATTCAACATTTTCTTATTTACATATGAAATAGCAACATAAAATAGCAACAGAGATAAAAAATACATACAAAAAATGTTACTTCAAAGCAGTATATTAATTATTATTATTGTAGAACAGTTAGATGACGAGAGATTGTTCTATCAAAAGGAGAGAGACCGTTTCGCTGATGAAATGCAACGATACAGAACGAAATATACTGGTAATATGTCGAAGTTTCAGCAACAGTGGCGTAAAGAATTGGAGAGAGCGCATAATACGTTAGAAATAGAAAATAAGCAACTGAGAGAGGAGTTGACGGACAAAAATAAAGTTACATATAATTTGTGTATAAAGTTTCTTCGTATGAAACACGCTAAAGACACGCTGAGATACAAATTGGATCAGTTGTTGCACGAGCATTTGCTGGTAATGGCGGAAATGATGGATAAATTGGACGAGGCGAGAAAAGAATTGAATTTGATCGTGTCGGAAAAGTTTTTGGAACCTTTACCTCTCAACAAAGCTAAATTTTTACAGGTATTTTACGTTTGCAAGTATACGTACAATACATACATTTTACTGCTCGATCATAATATCTTTAATTTCAAACATGTACTTTTACTATATAAATCATGTGTCGACTATTAGGTCGTGCAAAGGAACAATAGATTAACGTACGAAAATGCAACGTTAAAAGTACAAGTTTATCAACTTACGCAGAACGTAGAAAAATTGAAGAGTCACACACAAAAGCCGAAAAAAATTAATGTTGACGCTAAGATTATTGCAAAATTATCGCAATGTAGTACGAGGTATATATTGATGAGAGAAATACTAAAACCATGTTTGTGAGAGAAAAATTTATTACAAAATTAAATCTAATATCTAACAGATAAATTATAATTTTGTATTTATACTAAAACAATACATTCTTTAGTACTTTTCCAACTTCAGATCATCTCTGGATAAAACGGAAAATATCGAACTGCTCTCTAAATTATCTTTCGTTGACCATTCCGGAGACGCAAAGGCGCGAACTCATTCTAAGGACAATATCGCGAATAGATATACAATTGATAGTGATGTAAAAAATGCCTAGAATGATTCCGGAAAACTCGGTTGTATCAAACGTGCTAGAGAAATTGCAGAAACGTTTACAGTTCGAGAGAATAGATAATTTTTCGAAAAATGGGCAATGTGAGTGCTTCTTTAATTGCGCTTATTTCAATCAATATTTTCAATAATTTAAACAGAGACTAAAAGATTAAAAAGCAAATATTTTCATTATCTGATTTATATTTTCAGTTGATAAACAAGATCGTCAAGTATGTCGGCATAGAAAACGACAGGGAGTCTTCTTATCAGACGAGATATCAAGAAATCAATCATATGCACACACTCATACAATTGCCCTTTATACTTCATGGAGCGCGCAGTCATTTTCTTCTCTCTTTTCCAGTACTTACCGGATTTTTATTTTTTTCTGCATCTCAAACTAAAAACGTATGTATTTTCATATTGACTTTCTGTTAACGAGGTCATTGCTTGAATCTGTTTTACAGAATTTTAAGCATTCAATCGAAACAGAAGAGAGAATCAAAAAGATAGATAATTATTCTTTTGTTGCATGTCGTCGAATTATTCTCTGTCTATTCGTCATAGAAAATGCGTATAAGGTGGTATTATTAGCAGTTTTTTCTTTATTTTATGTTAATGCAATTAAAAGCGACCGTGAAGAGAAAGCGGAGTAGCGATTGATGGTCGAGTGCTATTTCATAATCCGATCTGCCTCTCTCGTTTCTCCTTTCCAATAAAAGGTATCGACAGAATGCAGAAGGGACGTCAATCAGACGATGAATTCGTGGGCGTTGAACTATTCTATATTGAACTACGACGGCGATTAAAGCGATAAAAAAAGACTTATACTATGACGCACATACGTTTTTGGATACGCTCGTGAATACTTTGTAATATAATAATCACTTTTTTGGCAATCATCATTATTACGTACGCATGTTGTTTCCTTCGTGTTTTTTACTCTTAGAAATATCATATCGCTGTAAATACTGACAAAGACTAAAGTAAATTTAAGTTAAATTGAAGCCAAGTAAAATTGTAAAAAAAATTTTTGAGCACAAGCAATACTTTCTGTATGAAACGTTAAACGTGCGAATATATTTTTCGTACTGTTTCATTTGACTCGCTTGTTCTCTGATTGTTATAATCACCGAATTTCGTCAGAGATCGAATTTAGGGAACGTTTTTGACGCGCAAGCTTTGCAATCTGTTTCCTCGGAAGAATCGAGGACAAGTACGCGAGTGTTTAATGTCGCGAGTACGTTCGCACTTGTATACTTGCCGCGGTCATCGCTGGCTTACGGCAAACAAAAGGAAAAAGAAATGCGGATCAGTGGGTGGTTAAGTGCTACCAGGGAAACCTTTAGGATAGTTTACTGCCGAGCTACGGTCGTTTCCGAGTCGCCATTAAGTCCGGCGTTGCGAGTAGAACACCCGTTGACTTTCACGACGCGAGATCGCGTCACCGGTAGTTGTTCTGCATGGTTACTTGAAAACGAAGAAACGCAACTCTTTTGCACGCAAAACGGTGGTGAGAAAAGAAAAAATGAGAGAAACAGAGAGGATACATTTTGAAATAAAACATCACATATGTATGTCGCGAGAGATGTGTGTGCGCCGCCGTATCGATATCCGCGGAGCCGCAGAGAATTTAGACTAAGCCGGGCGCGGTGGTTAATCCGATTCTAACGTAACGTATTTACCGCTAAATGCGGCGTCCGATACTGAGTTTTATTTTGTCACGTGTGAATATCGCATTTATTTGCGGCGCACACTACATATACAACCGTCGGAGAGGGAGTGTAATGACCTCTGGCTTTAACCTTTCATCAATGTGTTGTCTGCGGAGGCGAGAATATGTGATTAAGAGAGACAATTCTTTTTGATGCCGACGGGCAAATGACGACTGACCTCGACAAATAGCAAATTTCCTGTGTTTCTTTAAATATTCACAGAGAATGTTTAATATTGAATACCGCATTGAACGTGTCAAGAGTGTTTTTCAGGGTAGCTGCGCGACTCAATAAAATCCATGATCTCTTTTCTAATGCTTCTAAAAACAAATACGTATTTCTATTCTTGAGAACCGCTCAATAAATCACGTACATTTCGGAGAGTAGACACGAAAGGAAATATGTACAAGTCTCATTTTTTTTTTGTATATAATGTTGCAAAAAATAATTTTTCAAGTTTGAATAGATTTGTGTTATTATTATTAAAAAATCGTTTTTTGCGAATTCAGTGAAGTAAGAACTATATCAAGCTAATTATGTTTATTAAATTAATATAATTAATTACGTTTATTAAATTAATAAGCTCAAATGAATTAATACCAGTGCTAGATATACTATATTTAAAACTAAATTTAACACAAAAGTCTTTAATTGAAGTCAACTCAAAAATATTAATTTTACATTAAAAATTAACATATTATTGCAGTATATTTTAAGCTAACCGAATTTAAAGGAATACTTTTTCTTCTTATTGTTTATTCACTTTACTGCACTTCTGCCTTGTATCTTCTATTTTTTGCAATCTTACCCGTTATATTATTGTAATTCTATAAACGGAACGGTTAAAAAAGATCTCGAAAACTATTTTCGAAATTGGAAAAATTACTTAACCAACTAAAAATTTTTTTTTTTTTTTTTTTTTTTTTTTTTCAACCGCGACGAGTTGTTTCCTCTGCAATATGCCAAATTTGTTACGTCGATTCACAAGATTTTTCTTTTGTCTTTTGTTTCAGGCGGTCGGGACAATTTATGGTTTTTTTCGGAGAAAAATAAGCATATATACCTGTTAAATGACACCCCTGACTTCTAAATTGCGACGTTTAACGGAGTCTTACTATACATGTATAAATAAATCGCGCAAAGAAGAAAAAATAGACAAGAATATAGAAAATTTATTGCGACAAGTTATATGAATTTGTTTTCTCATTTTATCCACAACAAGTAATACTGTTGTCTTCTGTGTAAACACATGTCGGAGCAAGAATACGCGCATACATCTCATTGAACATGACAATAATATAAATCTACGAATGTGCGAGTGCGCATATTTTGTTAGATATTTTGTATTACAGAAATAGAGTTATAAAAACTTTTTACTAACGTGATAAAACTCTGCGATTGGATATAAACTAGTTCTTTGAAAAAATCTCTTCGTCCTTTATCGCTGAATCAACTGTCGTAAAATACGTACATGATGTTCATTTTACGAAAATTATAAAGTCGGAAAGAAACATTAAAAAAGCAAAATTGTTTTGCTATAAATTTGCTAATCAAACTCCGGATTATCATTTATCATTTGCTATTCTCATGAAATCTGTATCGCTTTTAATGAAATTAATCTTTAACTTTATTCTCATTTTATTAAGCGTGTATTGTACATCGCGTTCAGTAATTAAAATATTGCGGCTATTAAAACCGGAGATTATTAAGTGTTATATAAAAGTGTTATATAAAAGAATAAAATGTGCGTGTTACACGCGCGATAAAAATAAAATTGAATATTTGAAGTCATTGAATCGAGGAATGATCAGTTCGATGTTTATTTTGTTATAAAATATTCTTTATTTACAAAATGAGCAACCATCTCAAAGCAAGAAATTATATCGCTTACACGTAGATGAGTCGAATCCAAATTTTACGCCGATATAATTAGCTAATTAATCGTGTGGCTACTAATTACGTAATGAATCGTTCATTGTTCAATAGTAGAATATACACACACACATATCTGACATATCGTAAAACCTAACTTTAACAAAAATATTATTTTTCAGCCGTTTGCAGTAGCGTACAAAAAGAAAACGTTTTAAATATGAGATTTTAATTGAAATAATAGATTTTACATATTCTCTTCTTTCGTAGTTTGGAATAACGTTTCTAAGAAGTTACGGTACAAGCGACCGTTTATCATGTGGGAGACACCGAGTTATTACTCGTTAATTATCGGTTGTACGTGACATACTGGCAGTCTTTTAATTAAATCGATTTTTTGTCGCCGCAAAATACTTGTCGCACCTCCACGATTTTTCAATAATTGTTGATTCCTATCGAGAGGAACTCTGTCGCGAAAACGTTTTGTGATCATGAATTCGGAAACATCATTTGAACATATGTATTTAATACATACATACACACACACACATATACACATAATTTTTTTACCAATGTAACAATGTTTTGTAAACCGTGATTTTAGAACATAGCGTCACATGTGTCATTGAAAGAATCTGATTGATATAAAAAACGGCTTTTTTTTCTCTTCCTGACTTTCTATACTTTGTTGCTGATGGAAATAAATTCGACAAAGAAAAATCGTTGATTTAAGTAATTTCGGAGTCAGAACGGAGAAGTGAGAGGCGTAAAAAGAGGTCGGGAGAAAAAAACGTCGCTGCGCGTGGTACAACAGTGACAGTCTAAAAAATGATTAGTCTTTAAAGTCGCTCTTTTTTTTTCTTCTCGTTTTTATCCTTGTCGCTTCTCGAATTCGAATCCTTACTCACGTCTAACGGGGCAATAAGTCGCGTCCCGTTTCCCTAGTCGCATTTATAACTACGCTTAAAGACGCGTTCGCTAGAGTCTCGATCATTCTGCAAATAATTTTGAACCACGCGCGTTGCGTGTTTGTCATGTCGAGGTCTTGTTAATGAGAGAACGAATACAAACGCGCGTTACAAGCATCCTCCGGGTTCTGGGAAAATTGGATTTCCGAATTTTGCAAAATGTACGCATCATGTAGATGTACATGTGCACATGTGTAATTTGTTTTTCTCTCTGGATCGCTTCAGTTTACATAAATTTTTCGAAACAAACTTCAAAAACGAAGTTTTGTTTGCAAAGCGATTCAGAAATTATCTAAACAAAAAATAATTTTATTAGATTGTAAGAAATGTAATTCTTGCGTAATTTGAATGTCGTTCTTTTACTTCGATACGAAAACTCGCTGCTTTATCAAGTATGAACAACACCGAGAGATCGATAATTCTACTAAAAAAAAATAGAGTTGTAATGTTGCATAGATAGAACTTCTTCCATTTCCCTCGCTCTAGAATTATCTCTCCCACTCAATCATCGACTTCGTCGCGCTTCTGTTCCTCTCTTCCGTACCCGTCAGGAGAATCCGTGTGTACCTGTTGAAGCGCGAACTGCAAATTACAGGGAGTCGCGCGAAGAGAGTATCCAGTCGGTTACTCGAAAAAACAAAAACCTAAAGTGATAATTATCCAGTAACTCAACAACGTCACTGTATGTAATTCGATTCATTGAAGAAACAAAATTAGTTTTTGTTTTTTCAAATAGACATAACAACAATAAAAACATAAAATTGTGTATCGCGTCGAAAAACCAAGAATTAAGATATCAAAATTTCACGAGAGGAAGAGAGAGATGAATGAAAGTAGCGCAAAAAATTTATTTTTGCCATAAGTGATTTTTTTCTCGGAAGGTCGTAGAGACGACGATATGCGACGGTATTGCTTAGTTTTCTCGGCAGCAAAGATAATCAAATAATTTGCTAGTTGACTTTTTTTGCAGCTTCAGTTACTTAGTCGACTTTACTGTTTTTTTTACGAGAAATGTGATTTGAACCATTTTTTAGCAAAAAGAAAAACACTTTGTGTGACGATTTTGTATAAAAAATCCGGATATTGTTTTGAAATTTCAGAATGTTCAACTTTTTATTTACTTTATATACGCATCAGAATAAGCAACATGCTATACTTATTATGCGAAAAAAAAGAAAAATGTTAATTATCTATCGAAGAAAAGTGTGTACGACTGTAACTTGATATTTAATCTATTTCTTCTATTATCTCGATAGACGCCGAAAGATGACAAACGCGAAAACTTTTGTGCTCTTTAGGAAATTAAAAGAGAACTATCATTATTTTTTAGTCGAAAGAAGAACGAAAAGAATCTAAATAATTTGTTCGCAATATTCCTCTAAAGTTTCAGTGCGACCGCGGAAGCGTAACAAGAACGCGCTCCACCGATGGAGTCTGCCAGAGAAGTCGCAGGCAGGCGCCTGCGTGATGAGCGTCCAGATACGAAGTATATAGGATCTCGCTGGGAATCGAGAGCGTCATATTGCGTTCTCGACGGCGAACTTTAACTTAAAGTTCTGACATTCTCTCGGTGGCCGATTGGAGTGTCCTTCGGCCAAAGGATCCGGCAGTCTTTTTCTCGAGAACGAAACTTTGATCTGAATTGAACGATTACACGGCATCTCCAGCATACGCAACCGACGATAGAACCGAACGATTCTTTTCTTCCTGAAAACTTTTTTTTTCCGGATGTCATAAGTCGAGGCGGAAAGAAGAATTTATCGGCGCGACGAGCGAGATCATCATTCGGCGACAAGATTTCAAGATTACGCGATTAATATGGGCATCAGCTTTGTTTCGTTGATTGTAATAGCTATGGTACCGATGATCACCGGTAATCTTGGACAACGTGTCATCGGCAAGAGGAACACCGTGGGCAACGACATCCCGAACATTGACTATCTCGACTATGCGGCTAAATACGACGATTATCCAGTGAGTAAACGAATCTTTTTTGAAAAGAAACGAGGAAAATTGCAACGATACATTTTCTAGTTCTTTTTCATACGTGTATATGTAAACATAAAAGAATATTGGAAGTTATATTTTGTTTCGATTTAACGTCGTCTAATATTTGAACTTGCATCCCATTTGCATAAACTTCTCTGAAGTAAAACGGTCTAACGCTAAAGTTAGAGAACCGCGTGAGAGAAATACGAAATAGTTGTCTAGAAGTTTTCTAAAAATTCTTAAAAGATTTATTCTCTTTCTTTTATAGAGAAGAGAGAAATTTCTCTCTCTTTCTCTCTCCTATATGATTCTGGTGCAATACAAGACACTTGTAACTTTTATTATTAACGATATATATGTGTGTAACAGAAGATAATAAATCAAACATTAAAACTAATCTTGAAATATAGTTAGACGTTTTTGCAACATAAAATTACAATATTTTAAATAATGGAGAGCATTATTTGATGCAATCAAAAAATGTATTTTGTAAACCAAATTATACATTTAAAGATCTGCAATTTTGAATAGACATAAAATGTATGCAAACAATATGACACGCAGATAGTATTTTTATTTTCAGAAATGGTTATAATAATTGAAATAGATAATCTTATCTCAATATCCTGCGAGCAATTGCAACAAGAAAATATGTTTTAACAAAAGACAATATTATACAATATTTGAAACTCTACATTTTATATTATATTTGAGGGAGTGTAGATATAGCCGGAAGATATTACTTCGTTATAGACTAATTCTCAGAAAATGATTTTTATCATGCTTCTCGATTGTCAATTTGAGTTCCAATAATTTCTAAACGTCAAAAAAGCAAATTGTCGAAAAAGAAGATAAAAGTAGAACCTGTAATGAGATTGAGATACGATCGAGCTCTCGCTATTTGTGCAAAGTAAAAAAAAAAAACAAAAAAAAAAAAAAGACTGACCGATGTCCGATTATATAGAAAAACTCACGTTAGACACGCGAACAATTGTCACGCATATAACACGCATAAGTTTAACTCTAAACTTTTGCAAAACCTAATAATACAAAATTGCAATATTTCATTAAACTTCTCTCAATCAAGCGAAAGAAGAAGCATTGTGTACAAATAAGGAAATCTATCGAATTGTAATTGCCCGTCAATAATGCTTTTGTCTTCTTTTTTTTTACACGAAAAGAAACTGTTGTTTCTCTCTGTTAATTGCGTTACGTCACTAATTTGAAACTAAAAGAAAGATAGCGGGCGAAAGTTCGATGTTTGCTTACCGTGATGCATCTCTTTCCGACTTACTCTTTTCCAGTTATTTGATGACCTTTTTTTTCCTTTCCTTTTCTCCAGTGTTTCCCTTTTTCTTCAGTGTTTCTTAAATTTTTTTACAATACTTTGTATCGTATTTCCTGTACTGGTAAGCAAATCGAGAAGATTCATTATTTGCATCTGTGTGTGCGCCGCGCGGCTTTGCACGTTCAAGTTCTCTTGTAATTACGAGTAATTGCGCGGCTCCGGAGTCACCACAAGTAATAGTTTGCGCAAAAATGTCGTCGATTTTAAAGAATCGCTGCGACATTTTGTTGAGGGAGAGAGGAGAATATACAGGCAGTTTTTGTTTTTAATGTTACGATCACATCCTACGTGAACGTCAACTGTATTACGGTTACTGCGACTCGTATCGGTTACCAAGATCGACCGTGTAGCAAAATGGTAACTTGTATACAACCATCATTTACGGTGAAGTATCTCGTGTGTGCCGTGAACAAAATGTTTTTCGTTATTAAAAATTATATTCTTGATTCGATAAGTAATGAAGTGTTGCAACTGTAGTTCGATGTATGATTGATCCGTTAAAATGTATCTGTAGGTGTTTCACGCTTATATAGTGAAAATAAATTCAATATCGATTCGATATTTGATTTGCCAAAAGTTATTTTATTTGGTTTTCATATTTGTTTATTTTCACATTATCAAAGATTCAGTTTTTGTTTCCGCGTCGAAGGAAAAAAAGGAAGAATTGCTCTGAGGTAACGAGAAAATATTACGAAGAAAAAAAAGATAGTCGGTCGAGGAATCTTCGATTGTATAATTTTATTACGGGAAGAGGAGAGAGGAATTCGATTCGTTGATTCCTTATTCCATTTTTTTCTTAATACTGTTATTAAAAGTTCTTTCTTTCTTTGGAATGGATCGTTGCACTTTTTTGCGTTTCAACACGTAGCGCGTCATAACTCGCTGCGCGAGTGACCAGCGTGCGATATTTGTATAAAATACAAATAGCAAAAACAAAGTTTAAAAAGAGTCGATATATGCGATAAATTCTTATGTAACATTTAAGAATACATATTTTTGTTTTCTTTTTTTCCGTTTTCTATTAATATATCATCTTAATCGAGCGGTGATCGGAAACACGACAACGCGCTGTAGATAAACTTTGAAGAGTAGTTTTGCAACAAGGAAAACTATAGTAATACACTCGATTCGACGCAAATTGCAATTAGCTGCTTACCTATCTCGCACACATCTCGTCGTCGTTGTCGTCGTCATCACGATGTTAATTAATCACGTATCTTCTACCACGCTTCATTGACTACGAGAACGTCGGAATCGCACAGCTTTCCTCGCGCGGCGCGAATTCATGAATTCCGAAGTTTATATGTACTTACCATATATACACTTTCTCGCTGCGAGAAAACAGTTTACGAAGGCGATCCTCTTCCTCCGATCGAAGAAACTCGGAGCGACGACGACAACGACGACAGAGTGTATCGTTTTAACGGATATACGAACTATACGCGCAAACGCCTCGTCCCACTTACCGTGGAATTATTAACACTTCTCGGACGACGTTTCCATTACCTGCTAATAATCGCGCGCTTCGTTAATTCAATCGGTTGCGACTTACGAGATCCCTCTGTTTAGACGGAGACACATTGTCGCGTAACTTCGCCGGCGGCTTCATTTTCGTTATCGCCCTCTTGATTAACTCGCCTTTCGATTAGCGTCAACGAATTCTCAAGAGAAGGATATGTAATTTGTTCGTTCGGCGTGTGTCGCTCCAATGACGCTCGTGTCCGTTTGCTTACACTTTGGAAAGTTAAGTCAAGTACATACATATATATATATACATTTGTGTCTTGCAGTTGAAAAACTTTGAACTTACAACAGCGTGCCGAGGGATTTACTATAATATTTTCTTTATCGAGTTTCTAATAAAGTTACGAGAATAAAGGGTAAAGAAGAATAAAGCGTATTTTGTAACACGATGCCAACTTGAAGTTAATTAACACCGTCTACGTAAAAGAGCGCGATTGGGAATAGAGATCAACATTTCGTTGTTGCAGCTAAAAACTCGGTCGCTTAAAACTTGAACAGCTTACTCCTTAACGTAACAAATGCTAATTAGAATAAATTACGTTCGGTCAGAATGCGCCTGAATTACAAGCAATCATTTCGTTGCCGACCCGTGTGCAGCGAGTTAATTAAATCGCGCGTGACTTATTGAAATACATTCCGCGCTAACGTCACTGACGCGATGCGCGCGCGAAAATGTATATCTATATATACACACACGTACAAATAACAGATAAAAACCGAAAAGTAGTTAAATGACGTATTCCTGCAGCAAACAAAATATTGGTATACTCGTCACGAAACATCATAATGCAAATAACCATAGTGATATTTATGTTGCCAACACGCGTAAAAATATCGCCAACTCACGCTCCGCGAATATTTATAATACATACAGATAAAAAACAAGTTTTTTTTGTACACCGGTGTAAAAATTTATGACCGTCGTAATATGTTAACGACGTTTATTTGCGCACTTTCTTAAAATGTCTCACGTCGGCGGTTATATAATACAATATTTTCGAGTTATTTTTACGATATGTAATGCACAATAATAATACTCCGGTTATTTCTTAGAAAACGATATTGCTCTCGTAAGAAGAGGGCGCAGACGCGCATGAGATCACGGAACTCTTGTTGGGCACGGCGGGGCACGATAGTGTCAAAGAGCTCACGATCTTCCGTTGTGCTTTGCTATTTCTATACCCTCGCCCCTTGTCCTCCGAGAATTCCATCGTGTATTGTTTCCGACTTGGAATCGCGAACCCATCGATATTAACTCTTATTCTCGCTTCGCATCGCGCACTTATCAGTATCCGCGCGCGACAATAGTCAAACGGGAAGGAGAACTTACGGGTTCTAAATGTATGAGTGCAAGATGCCTGTTTATATTTCAGGCATTGAAATCTCTCACACTACATTGCGCGCGACTGTAAAATGGATATGTAGTTTTGCATTTTCGTGATGCGTTGTATCGACGAATCTCCGACGCATTAGATATCTTTTAATATTTGTCTTATTTAGTTTTTTACTTTAAATATAAAATTCGATTACGCGATTAATTTCCTTTCAGATCAAATGCTGCTTCATATTTAATTTATCGCAAAGTGCAAAATTGCAATTTACAAACGTATTTGAAACGAATCATATTACACATGTAAAAAACAAAAAAAAAGTGTTTTCTTTTTGTTTGTAAAATCTCACCGCCGTGCAACGTAGCTTTTAATTAAATCGCACATTCTTGAAATCCTTCACTTGAAATTGCGGACGTTCTCTTGCAAAAAAAAAGTACGCACGAATGACACGGATGAGCTTCAACACGACTGACGCGAATGGCGCTCTAATGTCGCTTTGGATTTGAATCGGCGAGATCAAATTTGACCCGAATGCACATGTGTGTTAAACGCACAAATACGGTGACAGCCTCACGTGACGCCTCGGCAAGTTGCAACAGTTTGATGCATATTGCTCACTCCAAATTTATTGCCGTATTTCAATTAATTTGCGTGCTTTCCCATTCCCCCGATAAAGTATAAACGCGCGATATGATGCGGATGAGCTAGCGCGCGCCATTGGCGGTAATAAATTTCATCTCTATGAGCCGCTAATCTCCTTTCCGTGTTCCGACTGCGATTTTGTGGGTGAAATTAATACGTCGACTTAGTATGTGGTTACAAATTATCCGGAAAATTAATGAATCCTTTCGAGCTTTTCTTAGACAGGGCGATATTTACCTGGCCGATGACGACGCGACCGCACTAACACGTTATATATCTCATATCGACACGATCTTAATCATCATTAAAATTATTAAGGTATCAAGCAGCGAGAGATCCAAGTGTCTGATCTGCGAGATCGAGTCGAGAAGTTAAACGTTCTCACCGAAACGTCAATAAAATACTGCATTATTCGATGACAGTCGCGTTATCGGCGACGATCGTAAACATATTTATATGGTTATATTTTGCGGAAGATTCGGGAGAAACGCAATTTTTCGATATCGTAAAAAAGTTTGTTTCTCTTTACTATGTTTTCTCCATATGAAGAAAAACGATCATCTTTTGCAGACATTTATTTTTCAATATGCTTTCCAATGCATTCCAATTTGTAGAAGAAGTACAGCATACATGCAAGTAATAACACATGCATTAAGAAATCATAAAGAAATATCGAATAGCTACTTTAAATGCAAATAAAACTACGCGTATAAAAAACATACGTTCAAATACACGACGAGGTATCCTTACATTAGCCAAAATTGGATTTGATGTCTCTTTTCTTCGGGTTTAAAAAGAAATTTAACAAATCCCTGAGAAGCTCAACAAAACTACATCTATCTTTGAATTGTAATTTTACGGTATTACAATTTATCAAGAGTAGGTATTTTATTATTACAATAATACCTAAGATATTTTTTATTGCTGTTTATATATTTTTTCGGCACTGAAAAAGTTAATAAACTATTTTTATATTAATCGGCGGAATAAAAGTTGGAAAAGTTCTCGCTTTCGCACATAATGCAGTACGTGCGGTTACAAGCAAGGCACGTGTATTTTAACAAATTACATAATCGATACTTTGCGTGTATGCTGGTAAATTATCAGAGTGTAAAATGCAACGTGACGCAATTCATTTTTATTTTTATAGCAATAAAAATCAAATCAAATTCAAACGGATACACAGTTAAAACACAATACTTTCCGCGATCTCCAATATCTTTGCGCCAAGTTTTTCCAACGATACACTTTTCTTTAAAGTACTTTTTATGATTATTGTTTTATAAATCAATCAGTCTCCTTTATCTCGATAGTACAAAAGATTTTCTAAATCGCAAACAGTAAAATATTGTTTTAATAAGAAAATAAATAATCTTCTATCTTTTAAATTCATAAATAAAACTTACGTGTATGTTACATTTCTAATTTCTGTTTATTGTTGTTTAATTCTCAACAATATAAAGACTGCAAAACTGAACTAAATGCAAAACGCTTTTTCAACATCTTATATCTTTCATCATTTCGTGATGTTTTAATCTCCGTGTTTGCTATCTAGATAGGAAGTCTAAACCTCTATTTCACGATTTACAATTTCTTCTCAAAGAAATGTATCTTGAATGTGTCTCTGCAATTAGAAATAACGGATATAATTCTGTTTTTTCTTCTTCACATGCTTTTTATGTATTCCATTTTTAATAGTTTTTCTTCTCGATTTCCGCCTCTTATCCGAGAAATTACTTTTTCTTAACACTTGTACTTCAATGTGTCTGTGAAATATAAATCGAGCGCTTAGCTCTGAGGTTTCTCTATTTCCGGCAACTTTATCACCAACGCAACGGTTTAATCTTTCTACTATCCTTTTTTTCCGTACGCGGCGATTGAAACGTCGACGAATCGAGGTGAATTCGCGACTAGCCTCGACTCAAATTATAAATGAATCTGTTAAACCGCGATAAACGAACCTGTTGAGAAAGCTGATTCGTATTATTTAAGAAAAGAAAAGAAAAGATTACACGCAAAGACAAGCAGCGACAAACTCTTTATATTGATTTACGCGAAAGTTGAATTACGACATCTGACGCTGTTTTTTGAGATTATGGCATGTTGTTTGTCAAGATCAATTAAACGCTTGCGTGACGTAGCAAGTGGTTGGAATTTCTTTGATTCAAAACGCAAACGCGATTACGGCAGGTGAGAGAAACTAATTCGACAAAATTGCGTGAAATAACACAACACACATACACACACACAAATAACCAAAACGGTGTGGTTTTTGCTAATAAATTAGCAAAAGTACTTTGAGAAATTCTGATAATAGCAATTAATTAGAAATAATTATTTATTGTGTAACAGTATCTTATATAATATTGCACATTGTATCTGTTTAATTATTCGCAGCAGAAGATGTATTTGTACAAGGTACCGTAAAAATACACAAGTTTTTTTTTACTAATTACGATAGAGAAGCAGAAATTTTTTAATGCATCTCAAGGACTACGCTGTTTTATAATATTGTACAGTTTATTGCGTGTTAATCTCAAAGTATTTGCTGAAAATATCACGTCGCGGGATCGATAACGTACAAATTATATTATTCAGACGCATGTCCGATCAAATCACTCGGGAAATCTCGGTGTAATGTTTCCGTCACGTATTTACAGAGTGCAACGTTATGATGAATAATACAAAAAGATACACTTTCTTCAGTGTGATGGTAAGCGCTCGCTCTTATACATACATATATGCCAACAATTAACCGATTCTCATTTACAAACCTGGTCACATACGCGTATCTTAATCACTTAATAGCGGTTCTCACACACATATACGAAGTAAATGAAATCGCACACGGAATCGCAAATTTTCGAACATGTACGCGCGTACTTGTTATATTTAAATAATTAAATATTACAAATAAATCTAATATATAAGAATCTTGCTCTATAAACATTGACGTTATGACGTTCAAGCAACATTTTTAGTAGCATTATAAACATTATTCAAATTACATAATTTTATACAGCTCTCATTTAATACCAAATTGTAAAAAGAGCTGTGCGATCGGGTTTTAAGGGCGTAAAGGTCACTTTGTGGGAGGACATCGTTTTCGCACAATGAAGATTGACTAGTTTAATCTTTCACACATATTATGATATAGTGAAATATCTGATGCGTCGAATGAGCCATATCCATATGTCCGTCCTTATTCGAGAGTAGATACGCGACCGCTCTTCAACGAGAAGTTTGCATGGGAGTGTATTTCTACTAAACCACTCTCTCTCTCTCTCTCTTCCTACCTTCTCTCCCTTTCTATCCCGCGTGTTACCTCGTCGTCCTCCTTAATTTGACATTCGCCTGTGCTGTGCGCGCGAAAATGAACTCCGTTATATCCTGATAATGCTTTTAAGCGCCTATGAATATCGCAATTAAACGTTGATTGCCGAGAAGTCACAACTCCATGCTTCCATTGCAGCCTGCGATCCGATCGTTTTCCCTCTCTCTCTCTCTCTCTCTCTTTCTCCTTCTCTCTTCGTTGCTTATACACAACGTCGCTGCTGACGTATTTTTTTGTCTTGATAAAAATTATTCTGTTAAGTGCAGTTGTGTGTTCATGTCATTGCTGATTGGAAACACGCGGTTTTCAAATTCAGTAGCGCGACATACTTGAACATTTACAATCACGCGCGCCATTGATATGAGTGCGGTCATATAGATTTTCTATCTCTCCTTTTTCCTCTGTAAACAAGTACATTAATTTACATTAAAATGCGTTTCGAAAATACATTTTCCATGGAACTCGGTCAGCCTTTGATTTCGCAAGAGGACAAGAGTTCTAATCGGATTGTTATATAAATGTGACATGAGAATATATCATGCACCGCAAAAAAGTTTTGTGAAACACATTTCATATATACGATATATTGGATATATCGTTTATTTTAAATTAGATTTTCAAAGTTATCCAAAAGTTTTATTGCGCTAATTCAATTAGTGTTAACCGATCTGAAACATCACGTGTGTGTTTTATCTTCAGCTCGCAGGAATTTTTGCTACACAATGTTAAAATCAAATGACGCGTTTGAATTTATCGGAATTCCGATCGCTATCCATGAGGTTAAATTTTCGTGGAAACGCTTTTTGACATACATACACACGCTGCATTATATTTATTTTTTCCAATAAAAGATCCATTCGTACATCCGAAGTGACTATAGATACTCTTTCTCGTAGCGAAAGGATTTTATTGCTCATTCTTCAAGTTGATGCGCGCTGATCTTCTGATGCACAAAAAAAAGAGTGCAAAATGCAATTTAAGAAATTATATTGCAAATATTTTCTGTCAATATTTTTTATCGAAGAATCTTCATAGATACAGAATGCGAACGTAATTGTGTTGTGTATTTTAAGCAAACTATTAACAATATTAATCAAGTTCACGTTTATCAAGAAATATTTCAACTGCAAGATTCGGCTTTACTGCTTCACCGGAAAGTTATTATATACAAATTATTTATGCATTGATAAATAAGCCTCGTTTTCTTTATTTTTTCGATTTGTTCTTGCAGAGATCCATTTCATGTTAAAATCTCATGACACGATCATCAAACAACTTAATCGAACTTTTCTGAGTGAAACTAAGATGTATTTAAAGAGCTCCCATGATAGATTTGTACGATGCAGTTATACTTAGAGGCATGCCTTCTGCTTTTGCAAACCGCGTGCCAACCATCATTTGAATGCAAAAGCTTGCCTCTCTGACGCGCACGAGCAACTCAAACGAACGTATCCTATGTCCGGTATAAGCGCGATTTATGTTTCTTTTACCGTTACCCTCAAAGCCGTGCTCTCCCACAGACTCTAATCTTCATTGGGTTAAATCCTGTTTGCGTAGGCGCGCGACATTCACAAAACCTTACCACCGCTGTTGTAATGAAAGGAGAGAGAAAAATGCGTCCTAGAACCGGTCTTTTGGGAAATCGAGGAAAATGAATAAACTAGAAAGAGTAACGACGGAGAGAGAGGAGGAAGGGTAGAAGTAGGATGCAAGAATATTACCGCGAGGCAGTGATTGTTTGTCTTGGCATGTACCTAGAGGCGGCAATCTCGATCTGTTTAGTTTTTGCGCGACGCAACGAAATCACAGTATAAAAAAAAACCTGTTAAACATTTAAAGAATATACATGTATGTGTATACATGTGTGTGTAAACAAAGTGTTTCCAAATATTTCTCGAAAGCTTTTCTTTCATCCGCGAGAATGTTTGTCCGGAGAAAAAATAAAATATAACATAAGAGAATAACATAAAAACAGAAAAATAATATACATAAATAAACAGGCGAAAAGTAAACTCGGCGTACTAATGGAAATTGTCGACATCTTTTAACTTCTTTTCCGCACCTCGGTGTTTTTCACTAATACTAGCGTTACTCTTCTTCACTTCTTCTTTCTTTTTTTTTTGACATCTAAAACGCACTATAGTCTGTACGATATACATATATATTCTACATAGGTATGCACCGCGCGATTACGTAATTATAAATACTTTGCAGACATTTTAACTCGTCGCAAATGGAAAGATGTCGAAGAAGGGATATTCAAATTTATTTCTTTCCAAAATTGCTCCAATTAATAAACGATCTACGCACGTAATGAACGGAGTTAACTGGATTCCGCTCCGTCGTTTACAAGTTTTAGGCCCGAAGCAATAATGCGACTAATCAGATAGATTCTTTTCCTCATAAATTTCACGTTGCGTTAATTCCAAAATTACGTTGCAACGTGTGAAACTTTTGATCGAATGTGTTAATAATAAGAATCGACATTGAGTTTAATCCGTTTTTCGCGCGTTACACTGTTATATGCGCGCGCGAGATATTCGGTGTTTGAAAACAGTTCAAACGTCGGCTTAACTGCGATATCTCACGAATAATTAAAACAGGTGCGTGTATATGTTATTCATAACAATTACGAGGAAAATGCGCGTCCATTGAAACTCGACGTTAGCTACTATCGCAATGTCGTCGACCGGGAAACTGATAGATACAACTCGTGAGAGAAGGAGATTCAATTGTCGTTTACAAATGAAGACTGATGCGAAAGAAAACGTAGACAATGTAGGGACAACAAGAAAGAAAAAGAATGTCATTGCTTGTCAAAAATTGTAAGAAATGATTGGATTTCGGAAGCAGAGCGAATTGTTAAATGTCGATCGTATAGAATCGTTCCTGCGCGAAAACGAAAGAAATTCGAGTTAGATGTCAGACAGAAACTAAAAAAAAGCATCGTCGAAGATATAATTCTCCAAAAAGAGATAGAGAGAAAGAGAAGATGAAAAATACACGTAAAAATATCTTTTTTTAAATTGATGAAACAAATACCGTTTAAAATGATCGATTTGCTTGTCTTTTTATTGTCAGCGACGCCATACTCGCCCTAGACATAATTTCGATAGATAGACTGCTTTATATCGCAGAGGTAGATGCTAAAATTCCTAATTGTTCTGGTTATTATCTCTCTCTCTTTCTCTTTCTCTCTCTTTCTCTTGCCGTATTCTTTCACCTGAAGAGAAAAGAGCACCGAGGCATATCTCTGATCTTGTCCGGGTCCTGCTGAGCGCTCATTATTTTTATCGTCGAGTTATCTTTTCACCCCGACTGTTAAATTTCAGGACAGAGAAAACTGTCCGTTTTTGTCACGATAGATATGGTTCAATTTCTGTAGTTTCTTTTTGCTTTTTTTATAAATATTTTGCGCACTTGTTCGCTTTTCCGTTCTATAAAAATTCCGATATCTTCTAATTAAGCGTTTGCGGTATTCAATAATCCGTTTATTATTCGGATGATAATGAAAAAGTTGCTTTTTATTTAATATTAGATTTAAAGCCAGTTAGATATGTATATCTAAGTTTCTTAAAATAATTATTCTTTTTATGTAAGTAATATTTATCATATTTACTTATATGGATTTATCTATAAATCCTTTTGATTATATTATATTACATCCGAATGCAGATATGATTGACAGAAGAGGAGCATCTGTGACGAAAAACTTTTTCCATTTAAATATGTTACGCTTCTCGTTTAAATTCTTTAACTGCTAATCGATGCAGGTATACATTTATCAATTAGATGTCCAACAGTCCTTAGAGACGGTAAGGAAAAATAACTTTACAGTCTATAACTAAGGAGTCTAGACGGTCTAGACGGTAAGGAAAGATAACTTTACAGTCTATCGATCACTACCTGCGTTTTCTTCTCTTGCAAGACATTTTATTAGCATGTTCGGAACTACAGGCTGTCACGTGCATTGAAAATGTAATTGTGAAAGAAATACAAAATGAAACTTGTCAAAAAAAGGTTTTATAAACGATTCAAATTGTAGTTTTATGTCATGAATTTATTGAATAGCATGCACGTTTGAGCGTTATGGATAAAATATTATCATAATATCAGAAAATGTTTAAAATTGCAAACTTGGTTGCGCAAGTTGGAAAAGAGTACTTTGAACTGAAGAAATATGAAAATTTCGTTTTATTCTTTTCTATAATGTTAACAGATAGTAGTACCAAAGAGAGCAGCTTTGTTATTCGACCAGTTGATGGTGGCTCTGCAGAAGGTCGTTGATAATCAAGCGAAAGGTGCAGTTGGAAGAGGTGTGAGCAGATCGGCGGCGCCTGTTTTATCCGCCAGTCCGGAAATCGTTTCCGCGACGGAAGATCACGCGGTATCGATATTGAAAATAGTTGAAAAAGCGATCGTTTTATATCTCGTGATCTCTGCATTTATCTTGTTTTTTTTTTTCAGATGGATTTGCAACGACGTGGACAATCCAAAGGACAAGTTTACTGGCGCTGTTACTTCAACGCTGTTACGTGCTTCAAAAGGAAGTGATAATGACCATCCATAAATCCACCTCAACATCCCAAAGATCGGAAGAAAGTGCGCCGTTTCATTTTTCTCGACCTAACAACTGCAACAGCTGAGATTGTAGCAGTGCTTTCCCGGCTATTTCACGAAAACAAGTGAAAAAAAAAATTTAAGAGAACACACGCAAACAGAGTAGCGCAAATTCGTATATTATGTATATTTTACTTTATAACGTTTAGAACATTGGATCAATAATTCAATATGGATTCACAATTCTTCTTCGATGCGTCAAAAAACATGTCTTTGTTCTTCTTTTCAAAATTTCCGTTTTCTGTATCAGAAACGGGAGACACGTATCGGAAAACAAAATAATCTAACATTTACTTTTCTGACTATAAAATGAATATAGACAAAAAACTTATTCTTAAATTACTCACTTTAAATATATCAACCATAAAAATTTTTTTTTTTTTTTTTTTTTTTTTTTTTTTTTATAGAGTACACTTGTATGTTCCTATATTCTTTCTCTATGTATCTTGTTATACCGTTTTGTTTTGTTTTATTTTGCTTATAGATTAATAACACCAAGAAACTAAACGTAACAATTCATTGTAAATACGTAATTTATTTTCAGTATAACGATCAATATTGTTTTATTTCAAAATATATATAATTTTCTTAGTTTTTTATTAGTGTAACAATTTTATTAGTTTTTTATTCCGATAAAAAATAATTTTATTTTTTTGTGTTGTGAAAGCAAACATTTTCATAACGTTTCTTTTTAATACTGCGTGTAACCAGAATACTTTATTTTTAATATAAAAAAATAGCAGTAGAACAAGATCGTTCTTGACGTAACTCCCCTAAGAGTCGAAATATCGCGAATATTTCAGGTAACATTGAAATAGTAATCTTTCTTTTTTCTGAGATAAACCTTGTTGTACAATTTGTCTCGATCCCTATAATATTTCCATTTAAATATACTATATTTTCTCGCTATTTTATTAGCAAAGCGAGAAACTAGTCACTTAAGGAAATTTTATTCAAAACAATATTTCAAATAATACGCAAGTAAAAAATGCTTAAAGATTTTTTATTTAAATTGTATATATATATATACGCGTGCGCGTACACACACAATATTCTCTTACCACACACAAGTTATAAAATAATATTAAAATAATTACACAAATGAACTGTGTAACGTACGTACTTATTCAAGAAGATAGACAATCATTTTACTGATAATCCGTTTCGTTTCCAATAAGAAATAATTGTCTATGTCATAAATTCTGATGTAAAATTAAAAACAAAAAAAAAAAAAACAAAAAAAAAAACAAAAAAAAACTGCATATAATCGAAAAGTGTGCAAACAAATGTTGATGAAGCATTCAAAGCGTTCTTTATTTTTCATATCTTCTTTAGATTATTTATTTGTTTAATTTCACCGCGTTAGACAGCCTTTCAAGGCACAGTATCAGTTCGCAATGCTTGGTGTGGGGAAACATGTCCACCGCAACAGCCTTTACCGGTATTAAGGGTTCACCGAGAAATTGCTTAGAGCTAGGTCGTGCCAAGTCAATTAGATTTCTCATGGCGGCACGAGGATCACACGATATATATATTATTCTGTTCAGCTTTTTGGCTTTACGCAACATCAATAAAGCCTTTTGAGCTAGAACAAAGACAATTCAACGTTCAGGTAAGTAAATATTTCCGCAACGTTGATCTGATAAATTCTTTTTGACACACAAGAACTTACGTAGCCCGGCTCGCGGTGGATCAACAACGGCGATGATATTGGATTTCGTTGTCCTCTGAACAGCAGGCGCCAAAAGATCTTCCGCCTTACCGACAAAAAATTCGCAATTGGTAATACCATTATTGATAGCGTTTTTTTTCGCGTCCTTTATAGCATCGGGAATAATTTCTATTCCCAATACCTCGCCGCAATACTGCAAAACAAAATAAATGTTGCGTCTATAGTGTATGATGTGGTCTTGAAAAGTTTAAAAATCAATTATTAAAAACTCAAATATTACCTTCGAAAAGCAAATACCTATGGTTCCAGTACCACAACATACATCGAGCAACGACGTATCCGTGGTAGGTTCGGCGATATCAATTGCCGCCTTGTACAAAATTTCCGCCCCTAATGTATTGACTTGAAAAAACGCTTGAGGAGAGACTCGGAATTTTATTCCAAGCAACGTCTCTTCTATGTATTCCGTGCCGCTAATATGATACAAGGAGTCACTGGTTTCGCTACCTGTACTTCTGCAATTTCAGATTTCATGCTTAAAGAAAAATGTATCATTTTATTACATTCAGCTATGCACAACATACTTTTTGTCTATTATCTGAAAATACAATGAAGTGACATGCGCGTCAACGCCTTTTCCAGTTTCGAAAAATATTCGAAGCTGCGATTTTAACTTCTCTAATTCCTCGTCGCTAAGATCTTGAGGATGTATCGCTACTATCAGCATCAAATGATTAGCGCGAGTAGTTCGAACGGTGACTTGTCTCCAGTATCCGCTGTGATCAACTGGATTGAAGGGTTCTAAATTCGATTCGTGTATAAACGTTTCCAGTATCTGAAATAAAACACAAGAGTTTGAATTCTAAGTTTTTGTAGTCTGAAAGAAAAATCAACAATTATGTCACCTTTACAGCAGACTTCATAATTTCAGGAATGTGGCAGAGATCATCTATAGGTCCAACTGCTGTGGAACCTAAGGCATAACTTGATAATCTAAAACCGATCATAACTTTGTTCTGATCGCTATCTTTACCTAAAACCAATGTAAATATATAAAAAAAAATTAAATAAAATATATTTAAATAAATTTATAAAACTATCAATATATAATTACCAACTGTAAACTCGCATTTATTTCTATATGCTTCAATAATATTTGCTGAAAGTATATTCTGTAATTTACAAGGTAAACCATCGTACAATTTTTTCTGTGAAATTATCCAGTCTGTTAGTGCTTTATTTTCTTTGAGCATTTGATCACCCATATCTATCAAAATAGTCTTCATTTGCTTCTGCTTGAGTTCCAACTAAAATAATGTAACAAAAATTTAATATTTTCTATTAAAACTGCATTAAAATCCCTTACTTGTTTTGAATATGGCATCTTCCATAGAGGAGTAGTTTTAGATTTAATTCTGTCTGTGGGAGAGTCATTTGAATTTTCATTATCAGTCTTCAAATGTTTGTTAACTTTAGATTCCTCTTCTAGTTTTCTTTTTACAAAGGGATCTGGTGCTGGCTTAGCCATCTCCAAAAGAAAATAACAAAACAATATATATTGTCACATAATTAAGCAAATGTCTTCAGTAAAGAATCAGAATTACCTGTGCTGTAAGTTTATTATTTTTCCATAAAATTCCATTTATAGTAGCAATTGCTTTTTGACGACACTCTTCACTTCTGAAACATACATACAACCACCCACTGCCTCTTCTAGGTGGTTTTACTTTGCATGATTGCAATTCTAGCTTTTCATTGAGCAGCTTTTTAAATTCACCAATTCCATAATATTTTGGTAAACCACGCACTTCAATCTTATATTTTTCAGATGTGAAATCCCTATCAAGATATGCATAAGGATTCTTCTCATTCTCTTTGATATTAGTTGCCACTTCCATAGCATTTGTATCAGTCATTTTGCATAAGGTTTATAAACTCATACATACACAATGTATATTTCACAATTGTTTTCTCACAATTGCTTTTCATACACTTTTTCAGATAGATTATATACAAATCATTGTAACTTTGTTTAACGTCTTTCTAGATTCTGCAATCTTAGTTTTTATTTTCTATACTTATCATACACATAGACAATGCAAATTAGTATAATGACAGAGATGTAAGCAGCACGAACAGATTCCACGTTTTTTTCTTGAACAAGGTTAGAAAACTGAGTTAGATTCCGACAGCGTTTCCATGTTCACTGTACTATCTATGATCTTATTGGTCAACAATTAGTAAATTTGCTCACTTTTGTAATTTTCACTACATTGCATGGATACAGAATCGACTCCCAGAAAACCCCTTTACTCCACAGCCATTGGCCGTCAGTAGATGTCCCGCCAATCCCTCTATGCGCAGGATTCTCTTCTCGACTTGAGTATGTCTCGATTTATTTGTCGTAAATAAAAATCAAATTGCTAATACACATACTAAATATTTAGCTCGTAATATACACTGCATTTGATAAAACAGAAAGAAAAAACAAATTTATATTACATCTTTACAATATACGTACACATAGTAAAGTATATTACATTCTAAACTTTATTGCAAATTATCAATGTTACGACCTAGAGTATCCTTCGTCATGAACAAATTGTTGGCCCTGAAAAGGGCCGTTTGTAGCTGATTGACAAATAGTTAAGCTTTCTTCTCAGTCTTCTTCGGAAGCAGAACCGCCTGAATATTAGGCAGTACACCACCTTGAGCAATAGTTACTCCAGAAAGCAGTTTGTTCAATTCCTCGTCATTACGGATGGCAAGTTGCAAATGTCTGGGAATAATCCTGGTTTTCTTGTTGTCACGTGCAGCATTACCTGCCAACTCCAGCACTTCCGCAGCTAGATATTCCATTACCGCAGCCAAATAAACCGGAGCACCAGCACCAACCCGCTCGGCATAATTTCCTTTTCGCAAAAGCCGATGAATACGTCCAACAGGAAACTGCAGACCAGCACGATTCGATCGGGACTTTGCCTTTCCTTTTGCTTTACCACCCTTACCACGTCCCGACATGTTGAATGATAGATGTAGTAAACTTTCGAAGAGATCCGAAGCGAACGACAGCTCAATTCGTTTTGATGTGCTCAGCCGCTGGCCAGCTTTTTATAGCGTACTGCGGTACTCAAGCCGACCAATGGCATGCGCCGAGCGCTCAATCGGCTCAGCGCGGCTTACGATTGGTGCGCTCGTACTGTCGCATTGCCATATATAAGAGCTTGAGCGAGCGGACAATGATTTTTATGCTTAGAGTTTAGAGGGACGTGTCACTCTGTGTTGTGTTTCGCATAACACATGTAGCATTCTTCTCTCTCTTATTACTTAGTATATTATATTGAAAATAAATTTTTAATACATTTTAATGACATATATGTTTATTATAATGTAAAACTCAGTACATACAAAATTTACGTGAATATTTTGAAGATTTTTAGAGATAATTTTATGATCACGTTCGTCACGTGTATCTTATTTCATTATTTACAAATATTCATATATTCCAAAAACGTGTTAATCTTTAAAGTTTATTTGTAAAAAACAAGATATAATATCGATATTTTTCTTCATTTTTGTTTATTTGCCTAAATTCATATTTTATTTAAATAATCAATATTTATCTCTGTTGAAATTGTGTTTATGCTTCTTTACAAAGCGAGTGTTATATTTTTTATGCTATATATTTTTCAATATACATATATCTGTGTGTATAATAGAGTTATAAAATGTCCAACCTCTCCGATTATATTGTTTGGATTGATATGGAGGTATATCACTGTCATAAGACTTAACTTTTGATAAAATATATAAACTGAATACACATATATTAGTGATCAAATAAACAATACATTAATTTTTACAGATGACTGGACTTGATATAGAAACAGATCATATATTAGAAATTGCTTGTGTTGTAACAGACAAGACATTAAAAATCATTAGTGAGGAATTGCATATCGTGATACATCAATCAGATACAATATTAAATAATATGGGTGAATGGTGTAAAAGACATCATCATATGGTAAGACTTTAATTTCTTACATGTGCAATAATATAAATATTCCTTTGAATGTTTACTAACTGCTGTACATGTTTGTATGATTTTAGTCTGGATTGATAAGCGATTCTCGCTCAAGTAGAACATCTTTAAAAGATGCTGAACAATCAGTACTTGCCTTTTTACAAAAATATATTCCCAGGAGTGCGTGTCCATTGGCTGGAAACTCAGTCTATATGGATCGCTTGTTTTTATATAAATATATGCCGTTAGTCAATGATTATTTACACTACAGAATTATCGATATTAGCTCAATCAAGGAACTTGTCAGGTATGACTGAATTATTGTTTGTTTGCAAATACCTTTTTTAGATATCTTCTTTTACGTGTGTTAACATTTCTCTTTTTAGTATAAGTGAAATTAATAGCACTCCATATAATATTTTATTAACTTATAAGATGTTTATAACAGTATAAGGTGCACAACTGTGTTTACAATGTTTAGGAGATGGAATCCAAATGTATTCAAAAATGTACCACACAAAGTATTAAAACATAGAGCTTTAGATGATGTAAAAGAAAGCATTGAGGAACTAGCGTATTATCAGAAACATATATTTGGGCTGTAATCGCACAGACCAAGAGAAATTAGATTTAGCAATTAGATTTGACATAATTTGTCTAAAGATCATAAATTGTAAATATACTTGGAGCAGGAAGTAGTTCTTTTCTATTTGTGAGTATTAAAAACAATAAATAAACATTTTGCTTTCAAAAAAGAAAAAAATGAATTTATTAAAAACATACAAAATTCGATATTAAATTTATATATATACATATATATATACATATGTATGTATGTAATCACATAAAAGCGCGAATTCTAAAACTCTAAAAAATTATCGTTTTCTTTTATGGTGTGGATGTAAACGAAAGATTCATCGGTGACAACTGACTTCCAGGTGTCGCATCAAGCTGTGTTCTTTGTTCAATTACAGGATCCGTTTCGTTCATATCGTCCACCTGGGATATAATTAAAAGATGCAATAAATTAATAATTCCATTAATACTAATTAAATCTCTTACTTTATTTTGTTAATATACAACAATATGTTTTTTTGCTTACCATCATAGTGTCTTCTACTTTAGTTCTTTTTTCAGCAATTGTTCTTAACAATGCTTTAGCCTCTTCTTTCGTTTCATCGAAATCAAGACATTTTTGTGCATAGTGATTAGCTCGATCCAATTCTTCTCTTTTTAAATGATACTGCGTGAGATACTTATAAGCATGGCTCAGCTCCGTTGACTCAACTCTTCTGTCGATACCTCGGTATTCATCCGTTACGAAATCTTTATAAGCTGCTGCCGCGTTATCGTGTTCCCCTAATTTCTCATATAGTCTGCAATAAGAAAATCTTAATAAATGCAATATACATATTAAGAATTTCGGATGCATTTAGCATCTTTGATACATACGTCGCTAACTTTAAAAGCGCCATTCCTTCTATATCGCCTACATTGCATGCTTTGTAGTAACATTTGAGCGCATCTTGAATTTTATCTTGCTTTTCGTACGCCTCACCTAAAGCCAGAACCATCCTGCTGTCGTGAGGTCTCAAGAGTTGAGCTTGTTTGTAATAATATAGACCGTAAAACGGCATTTTTAAAATCTCGTACGTCTGACCCAAGCCGTACCACGCTCTATAATCTCGTCTATTTACCTCTATCGAGTTTACAAATATCATTATGATGTTTACATGGTATGATGAAACAAATTTATAGATCTTACCTATTGCCTGTCTATAACTGTGGATAGCGCCATTAGTATTTTTCATTTCCATAAATTCATGACCCAACAGTGTCCAAGCTGATAGATATTGCGGATTTATCTTTAAGGCTCTATGGAAATACATCACTGCCTTCTGATGATCAGCTCTCAAGCTGTAATAATTTCCTAAAATAAAGATGTTTCGAAGTAAATTGTTTTTACATGTAAATATATATATAAACACTTTTTTACCAAAAATGCAACAAACTCTCACCTACTATACAACAAGTTTCTAATCTATATTTATCTATTTCGGTGGCTCTGTGCGCCAGATACGCCAACTCGACTTTCATCTCTCTTACATAAAGCAAGTTTGAAAATGTGTCCATGTTGTCGAGACAATAAGGATCTTCTTTTATTATCATTTTGAAGATTTGTAATGCATTTTCAACATCTAAAATAAAATTATATATGTGAAATCAAAAAAAAGAAAGTCAGTTGTCAGTAAATTTACAGTTCTTTTTAGTAGAACAGACAATTGCAGTTTTAAAACATTTCGCACTCTCGTTAACTCACGTCTTCTGTAATGCACTGCGATTGCAGTTTGAGCTTGTACATAAGGACTTGATCGGAAGCCGAAGCCTTGCAATTGAACATATATTTCTAAACATTCATTTATGAGCTGTAACTCTAAATACATGTGCGCTGTGAAAAAATATTGCATCCAATGTTTTGGTAGACACAAACTTTTCAATTCTTCCCTATCTCTGATCAATGCAGTCAGTTCTAACCACGCGCCCCAGTGCATTGGCTCTTTATGTATAGCCTCCATCAAAACATCCTTTGCCTCTCTGAGAAGTTGCAACTTTTTCAATGTCACACCAAAAAGATATAATCCGTAACCGTCTAACTTCGAAGCCAGATAATCCTTTCTCAGATCGGCACAGAGCAATTTCAGACTGTCGTTCTTCGTAGGATCCGGTGGCACGTCCGTCATGTCGTCCAGTTTCTTCTTCTCTCCTGACAAGTAACGTGAATACAAATGCAGAAACTTGACTTTCGCGGTCTTACAGTCTCTCGTAAAATAAGCTGCTCGATCGTACTCTTTCAAGTCGAAGTACGTCTTAGCTAAAATATAAGCGTTCGATTCCTCGAAGATGTATGTCAAATCGTTCGCCTTTACAGTTCTCACATCTTTCAAACAATAGGCCAACTCGGCTGACCTGTAAAAACATGAAATATCGAGTAAATGTAAATTTCCAGATAAAAAAACATGGTCAATGAGTTTATCGAGCGGAAGATCGCATTACCATTTAGCACTGTGTAGTAAACCACGCTGGGAGCATTCGTCTACCGCGCGCAAAAGATCCGACTTAACCTCCTTGAACATGCAACATTCTAGCAGTTTCATTTCGAACACAAACGGTTTCGGTTCTTCCATTTTGTTTCACACTTGCTTTTTTCCCGTTTCACGTAATTATTAAGAACAATAGTGTTTTATATTATACTTCACGCACATCCGGAAGTAAACTGTTCAACTGATTGCATTTTTATTATAATTTTCTGACAAATATTGGCACGCCGTCTGTAATACGAACATACCTATACATATGTAAACGCGCAAAATCAACTGATAGTCAGTGTTGCCAAGATAAAAGATTATTCAGCACACATAAAGTTTGTTATACATCAAATTATTTACATAGATAAACTTGTAACAAACTTATTGAACAATACACGTCGTGTATTTCCCGTAAAATAATATGTGTTAATCTTATTTGACGCAAAAAACTTTACACTGATCGTTCATTCTATTATTTTTGATATTTTTTAGATAACTTCGTGTATAGTAGCAGCCTTTTTCACATTGCGTGTTTCAAGTTAATCACATGTAGGATCGTATATCACTCGGCATCTATAGAAATTAAAAAAAGAAAAGTCAATTACTCGCACACATAAGAGAGAAAGCATTAAAATACTGTTTAAAAATGTCAATTTATTATCTAGTTTCATGGGTAAGTATATTAACATAATTGAAACTTATAATTTTCAAAAAGCTAGAATTGCATGTAACATCAAATCTATCATATATGTAAGCGAATAAACAGCAAAAGTAAATTTTTCAGGGTGCAAATTCCCATGGTCAGTTAGGGCAAGGCATGTTGTTCGAACAATGCATCTTACCTCAAGAAGTCAATTTATCCGGATGTTCCTTGAGATTAGAAAACATAAAAAAGATCGTTGGTGGTGCTGGTCACACAATGATTTTAGACACAAATGGTCACGTTTATTCTTGCGGATTAAACAACAAAGGACAAGCTGGTGTTGACGTCAAACAGAGAAATGTTTTAACATTTCAGCAGATACATTCTCTGAAACATGAGACAATAGTAGATGTGTGTTGCGGATGGGATAGTTCCGCGGCATTAACGAAAGACGGCGATCTATATGTATGGGGCTCGAATCGTTACGGCCAGTTGGGTTTAGATACCTCAGATTTTTCTCAGTTATCGCATGCTTGCAGAATATTGATTAGTGAGAAAATCAAACGTGTTTCTATGGGCTTGCGACATACCGCGGTGGTAACAGAAAACGGCAGACTCTATACTTGCGGAGCAAATAATAAAGGACAATTAGGTTTACTTGATCCAAAAGTCTCAGAATCTTATGCTTGTTCAAGTAAATTTACCAAAGGTATAACAAACTTTGGGTTACATGATTCACATGACTATAGGTCTCTTAAAAGCTATTTTTTAAAGAAAGCAAGAATGTTTTTAATTATAATATAAAATAATATAACAGTTCTAGAATCGAGACTGCAGGGAAATATAGAAGATGTTGCCTGTGGTCAACATCATACTATAGTCATGACAAGAAGACAAAAAGACATGTATGATATATATGGTTTTGGTGATAATAAACACGGACAATTAGGAATCTTTCCTAAAATATCTTCTGAAGCATTGCAACGTGTGCAAAACAATCTATTGTTAGATGCACCAGTTCAAATCCATACAGGATGGAGTCATATAAATATCTTGAGCAGTAAGTAGGCTGAACTTGCTTTGTGTTTTTCACAACGCATGTATAATTTTACATATATAATTGAATTATTCAAATTAAAATGAACTCTATATATGATTTTAGATGGTACTATTTTTTCATGGGGCAGAAATAATTACGGTCAATTGGGTTATATTTCAAATCCACAAGTCTCTAAAGGACTTCAGCGCATTGATAGTACTCGAAACATTATTCAACTTGCAGTTGGATCAGAGCATAATGTTGCCTTAGCTGGTAATTGTAAAGCAATAAATACACACACACACACACATTTGCTTATAAAGATCATTTATAACAAGTCAAAATTGTAGATGATGGAACAATATTGTGTTGGGGTTGGAACGAGCATGGAAACTGCGGCAACGGAAACACGGAGAACGTTTTACGACCAGAAGTTCTACCGCTTCCATCTAATTTTATTGGCATTCTTGTTGGTGCTGGCGCGGGACACTCGTTTGCTGTGATAAGGGAAAAAGCCACAAGCTAGTCATTATTTATCAAATATTATTTGTAATATATGTATATATGTAGCAATAAAAAATATTTTTATAAAACATATCGTTATATTGTTTGTTTAAAGTATGTTACTAACATTATTAACAAAAAATAAAAATTTTAAAAAATTGAAATTACGCACGCTAAATTTATATTGCACACATTTAACAATTCTTATCTTTTAAATACATACTTTTTTATTATGATATTTACAATATTTGTAAGTAGCACGCAGGCATATAGGAGTTAGAAGTTCATACGACCCCCCTTTACATGTACATATAGTCAGCCTGAAGGGAATATAGAAAAGGCGGCGCAACTTCACCTGCGGCAATTCACCATCTGTCAGTAGGCAACTGTCACCGATCGTGTGCACAAAAGGAAAGAGCGATTGTTCTTTACATATAGCTTAAAAGATAAAATATAAGAGAAGTTTATCGAATACCGCAAAGAAAAAGAAAAGAAATGCTTCGAGTGCGCTCTCAGAGCAGTGTATAGTAAGTTTATTGGCTGGAAGCGCCGAATTTTCTCAGTTTTATTCAAACTGTATTTAACAGATCGCAAACAAGCGAAATAAATAAATGTTTGTTGATCATTTTTAGTGAACAGGAAGCAAAGTTCGTACAGGATCGCATAACTGGTGTGGAGAAACACTTCGCTGAATTGTGCGCAATATTTGCGGCGTACATCAGGAAAGCTGCCAGGTGACTAAATGTTCCACCGACAAATTATCGATTATTTCTCCTTAGTGACACGCACCAACTTTTATTGTCTCAACAACATTGCGTCTTGTTTGATTTACTTTAAATGTTCTTTTTTTTTTTTTTAGATTACGCGATAAAGGCGACGAACTTGCTAAAATAGTACAAACGTATGCGGATTCGGAAGTTATAAATCGATCAATGAGTATCGGACTCGCAAACTTTTCTGCAACATTATCAGTTATCGGCGATTACAGGTAAACTCAGAGTTTAATTCTGTGTGTATATTTCAAATAAAAAATTATTAATATATAATTGTTATAATTTTACTTAAACGTTGTGCATATTTTATATTTTAGAGACGCGGAAGTACAAAGATTAGACGCCAAAGTGATCGCACCTCTTTCGCAATACGCGACGATTTGCAAGTATGCCCGAGATGACGTGAAAAGCACCTTTGCGGCGCGTGACAGAGAACTCACGAGACGTCGACATCTGGATAAAGTCCGGGAGAGAAATCCTAGGAATCGACAAATGATAGTATCCTTAAAGATATCGCGATAGCAATATAGTTTTCTAATTGAAGAATTATAAATTTCAAATCTCAAAGATTCTTCTTTTTTTATAAGTCTTTAACCGAGAAAGAATATCAGTCGCAAGCGGAATCGGAACTGATGAAAGCGTCCGTCGAGGTATCCCGACTGGTAAAAGGATTGGAGGAACAGATCGATTCGTTTGAGCGACGCAAGTTGCACGATTTAAAATCCGTACTCTTGGATTTTGTCACCGTCGAATTGAGCTTTCATACTAAAGCCCTCGAACTTTTGACCAAGGCGTATCAGGACGTCGCAGCTATTGATGAGGCCAAAGATCTTGAGGTAGGATAAAATCCAATTTTAGTTTTCTTAGGCTGAATACATGCGTGTAAATACACTTAAAAGAATCGTGATAACGTATAAACATGCAAATATTATAATCGTACTACATCAATATATGTCAATATTATTTATCCTTTAACGTGCAGGACTTTCAAATTGCGAGAGGAGAGATGAATGGGGTAAATTTGCTTCAAATTGATAGTCGCGTTATAATAATCTTTTACATTTTAATAGCTTTACTCTATTTAACACAAAAAGCGTTATCATTAATTTAAATAAGAATTATGTATATTATACAGGAATTTAGAGAGACAATTCGCGTCCCTGATTCCGTCGCAAGATTGGACACGGTAGGTAGGACCTCGTTTCGACAGGCCTATTCGTTAACGAATTTAGCCAGCCGATTTACTTCTTCTCCTGTGGCATCGCAAAACGTAGCTGCTAATCGAGAAACCGAATCTGCTGTAAGCACTAACGTCGAAACATATTGTTCCACTGTTTCAATTTTGAATATTGATGTGATATAAACATTTTCAGGATTCCGTGCGAACTAGATTCACGAACTCCTCGGAATCTCTTCAAGTCGAAGAGGATAGCACAGAGGAAACTGAATCAGAATCGATTCAAGAGAAGCCTGTGAGAACTAGGCATAAAACCATGTAATTTTAATTATCAGTTTAACTTTCCTATCTTCTCCGTTTTAGAGAAAAAGACAATCCGGATACAAAGTAAAGAAACGCTTCGTTCTCAAACCCGTCCCAGCTATTCCCACGAGTCATAAGTCCTTAATCTCATCGATAATATATCGCATACCTCCTAAAATGATGAATCGTACAAAGTAATCCTTATCAATATATTATCAATATATTTTCTCTTTACAAATATTTTATTACATTACACTTTTAATTTGATATTATTTAAGTACCTATCAAATGCACAAAGTTATCTTAAAATATGATTTTTATTAAATAGAGTGAAAGACACTTCAGAAATAAAAACCTACATATACACTTGTTTATGGCATAAGGTCATGTAGCTTGTGTTGCAATTAATACTATGATTGTGTGAAGCTCTTTTTTTAAGTAATACCAAAATACACATTTATGTACAAAAGTGTAATTTTATTTTTTATAATGTAACAAAAAACTGTATGTCTTATTGCTTGTATATATTCTTTGTTCATAATAATATACATACGAGACTTGGATACTTTGGATGAAGTTGTTGATTAGTGGATTAAAGAGAGTTCAGTCTGTCATGAAAAAAAAGCCGCCACCTTATTTATCACCACCTTCAACACCCGCTTGCGTCATCAAGTCAGCTATGTTTTTCTCCAAATCATCTATTCTGTTGCCCATTTCATCTAGTATTTCTTAATAAGGATTTTTATATAGTGTAAAAACGTGTATATATAATTGTGATATTTGCTTTTAATATGATATAAACGTCACAACTCTTGTGCAAAATTTGATTGACTAACATGCATATGTGATTTAGAAACAAATAAACTCCTGGTTTTTTTTTAAGGTTAAGAGCAAGTAAAAGGATATTTCTTCCTATGATCTGGTCGGACATCGTTTGAAACTTGTCCTGCATATTCTCCAGCAACGTTTGCACCTGTAACAAAAGTCATGTAATAACGTCAACGATTATGTCGCGATATATATATACATACACATCGTTTTGTACACAAATGTAAAGACTACTCACATATTGCGTCAGTTCCTGCATGTTCTTCGGATCGGCATTATTGCCCATTCCGTAACTGTCAACATCCTCGCCCTTGTGATCTTGCTTGATATCAGCCATCCTCGACGGAACGTTCTTCGCCGGAAAGAGAGGTTAAACGTCTTCTCTGATCTATACGCGATTCTCAACGTTTCGTGCACGCGACGCGGCGTTTTAGTCCCCGACAGTCTCCTTTCAACGCTACCGCGTGTCGTTTCTACGGCGGTCCCGTGACAGACAGAGCTAAGCACCGTTGATTGATCCAACATGCGTTTAATCTCGGCTTCTTTTTTTAAAGAAGATATCAATAGTGCTCGACTTAAACAAACGCACACGGAAAATATGTTAATTTCATCTCTTTTTTTTATCTTTACTTTTTACAATAAATCTCTTATTTAAGCAATTTGTTTTTATATATTTATTTTATATATTTATTTCTGATGATTTATTGTTATATTTTTTAGATCAACGCATCAAGGACAAATAAAGAAGTAAAGATTAAAACGATAAACGAAACGCGAGAAAAGACATTGGAATAATAATAAAAAAGCAACATGAAACAAACAACATTATTGCTAATTAAGATACAAGCTGTCGCCTTTGTAATTGGAGAGACTAGGTACTCATGAATGATTAATGCGTCAAACTCAAATTTATTTAGATTTAGTCTCAGACTCGATTCTGATCAACACAAAGATAAAAAACGTAATACAATTTATCTTATTTATTAAGCAAAATTCATGTTTTCGTAACACGTTTTTTTCAACATTCAAACAATCTCATTTAGCGACAATATGTTTGTCAGCAATTTAGAACAACGTTTTAAATAAAAAATCTATTTTTCAAATGAGCAAGTAATTGTATACATATGTAGATATAACTTGTAAATGTGAGATCAGCCAATAGAAAGATATTTTCATCCTAATCTGCTACTCGGATTGGCTACAAGCTCTTCCCGTTTCGTACCATGTTCTTGACTTATAATCAGCTGATTACACCAAGTGTGTACAGAGTGGAGTAAAACTAGATAGTCGTAAAACATCTGTTTTTTTTCGTTTTAAAGGAGAAATAACTTTGAGAAATTATCCAGTGAAATAATTACGAATGTAATATCGAGTATCATCAGTGTTGCGAACTTTGGGAACGAATTTCAATACCGTGACCGGAACAAACAATGCGCCTGGCAGTTTTCTTAAATAAAATAATCGTTCTCTTGCTTTTTGTGCAATCGGCGAAGCTTTGGCGCGTCAAACCTAAACAGATATCACCTGTTATTTTAAGTAAAAGTTGTTTTAATTACTAGCATCATACAAAGCGACTTGTTAAGATACGATTGTGAAGAGTGCATATAAAGTATTTACAAAGAAAAATAATGCAGTTCCAGGTGATGGCGGCAGTCAAGTCGAAGCAAAAATTAACAAGACGTCAGTAGTGCATTATATCTGCCAAAAAATATCGAATGATTATTTCAACCTATGGCTGAACATGGAACTGCTTGTACCTGTTGTGATAGACTGCTTTGTATGATTATTTAATTACATGTGTTTCTTGCTTTCCACTTTCATGTTACTCGAAATTACATTCTTCAACTTTATTCACTACAGATAGATAATTTGAAATTGAATTATGACAATGTGACAAGGACTACAAGCAATCAGCCCGGAGTAGACATAAGGATACCAGGATGGGGTGATCCGTTTGTAGTCGAGTACATAGATCCTAGCAGAGCTTCTCCTGGCTCATACTTCAAAGACATCGGAAATATGTTGGTAAATGATTTGGGATATATCAGGAATTTGTCACTACGTGGCGCACCTTATGATTTCAGAAAAGGACCTAGTATGTACAAAGAAACGAGACTAACAAATATTTGACAAGCAGTTTTGGCTCACATTTTGCACAATGTGTATTCTATTCAATTAACAGAATAGTATATAGGAGTATATAGAAGAGATAAAAGACCTTTCAATTTTTAGGTGAAAGCGAGGAATTCTTTGCTAAGTTGAAAGATCTTGTTGAGGAAACATACATAATGAATAATAATACACCGGTAACGTTATTAGCTCACAGCATGGGCGGACCTATGAGTCTTATAATGTTGCAACGTCAGAGTCAAAAGTGGAAGGACAAATATATAAATGCTTTTATCACGCTTAGCGCAGTATGGGCAGGATCTGTCAAAGCTATCAAAGTATTTGCCATCGGTGAGCATTTTCGTTCTTTTCGTATGTAAAGCGCATTTCTCTATAAATTTTAACTTTATTATTTCCACTACAGGAGATGATTTAGGCGCGTATTTTCTTCGCGAGAGTGTATTGAGAAATGAACAAATAACAAGTCCGAGTTTGGGATGGCTTCTACCTTCGAAATTATTTTGGAAAGAGACAGAAATTTTGGTGCAATCAGATCGGAAAAATTACACATTAAATGACTTACAAGAATATTTTGTGTATGCTAGAATTTTATTAAGTAATTTATTTTGCTTATCTTATCTGATATAACAATGAATATTTTTAAAAATATATTCTTGACCTTTTTTTCGCAGAAATATTGGTGTTCCTAACGCTTGGGAATTTAAAAAGGACAATGAAAAATATCAGTTAGACTTTACAGCACCAGGTGTTGAAGTGCACTGTTTATATGGCAGCAAAGTGGATACTGTAGAAAAGTTTGTACATTATGTTTTTGAAATATATATGTGTGTGTACGTGAATGTATATAAAATAAAAGACTGTTTAAAATTTAAATATAGATTATACTATAAAGGGACCGATATAAGCGGTTATCCTCAGCTAATTTCCGGAGATGGAGATGGAACGGTAAATATAAGAAGTTTGGAGGCATGCATGTATTGGCAGAAGTCGCAAAAACCAAAAGTTTATCATCAAGGGTTTCCTGGAGTGGATCACACTGAAATTCTGAGAAATCGTGATATCTTGGCATACATTAACTCAGTTTTGTTAAAAGTGATATAAATCTGACATGACGTTTGTCAATATTAACGAACTGCGAAGAAACGTAACAGAACTTTAGATGATTCTGTATCATCTTAACATTTCTTATTTCTTACTAGTCTTACTAAACATTACTATTCAATCTATAAAATGACAAATTAATCATTTTTACATAAAACTTTCCGAAATTAATTATCTGAATTTTAAATAGCTTTCTAATTAAGTAATCAATGTTAAATGATGTTTTTAATCAATATAATATCAAGAACTCTACTATATTTGTGTGTATCTGTTAAAATATCTCATTACACAACATTACTATTAAATATCAATTGGACAGATTTATAAAATAATATGTAAATTACAAAAATCATTTTTGGAAATATTAATATCTTTTACTTCAACTGGCTATATGCTCACATGTATATCTCTTATAAATATAATGTATATTATTTCTTTCTCTTTTTTTATATACTAGTGATGCGCACATAAACATCACATACATTTTTATACTCGTGATCGGTTATAATATATACATTTTTTACTAATTTGTGAGTTATATTAACTTGTGATCTCAACAAAGAGTAATTGAGTTACCATGACTAGTATAACATACATATAGCAATAATATAAGAATTTTCATATATATATATGTGTGTGTACATATACATATATATATATAAATTATACACACTAATATTTACAATGACTGATACATCACAATTAGAATAACAACAAAGACAGCACTTCAAACTTAGAAGTTATATAATCCGTTGTGTTATAAACATGCCATATATTTACAATAATTCACAGTGTGCAACAAACACATGAACAATATACATAATGTAGCATATATAATATTGTAAAATCGGGAAAAACGACAAAATATTTATTATAAAGAATATAATTAACAAAAATACACAGCAGCTGTCTCTCAGAATAACTGTATTATGACTTCAAACATTCTTTTATGTGTAGATATGAAGATATTATACAGAAATATCCAAAAATATTGTAAGATATTTTGTATGTCTCTCCTCTGTGTAATCCTTGAATATAAACTTACAAAACTTATATAACTTAAGAAAACGTTTCTACAAAGTAATTTTCACGTACAAAATATAAAAAGTGATAAGATAAATACATATCGTGTAAAATTCATGAGCGATAACAATTATATACCTTCTGATATAGCATTTTGTGTCAGTGATATTACATCTAAATAAACAATACTATAAACAATACGTAGTGCGGTACGAATTTAGAGAATAAAACATGTTACAATGTAAATTACAACAAAAATTTCTCATTTTACCAATGGTAATTAATAAATATTGTTGAAAAACAAGACAGTTTTATTGACCATAACGATAACTATTATATTCATTTTTTTTCAAGATTAAAATACACAAAATTTTTCCCGACAATAACACACAACATAAATATATTCTGTATATACATATACATTATATATATATTACTGAAAAAGTTTTAATTTTTTTAGCAAATCTTTTTTTTTGGTTTTAGCAATTATTTGAATATCTGAAATTCTCTTCTTTGTTATAAATCTTTAATAGATTTAATAGATTTTAAAAGACTTTTAACAAAAGAAAGTACACATAAGTTTTTTATACGCATGTGATTTAGCACATATACGCAAAACTTTTAGATCAGCTCTAGAGAACACAGCATAAAGGCAGCATAGGAATGCACAAAATTCTGATCTATATGTTCTAAAATAAAATTTCTCATACAAATGACAAACCTCTCAATTGGTAATTTTAGCAGCATATTTGCCTTCTTTGGCGAAGCACTCTTGAATAACCTTCATACATTTCTCAATTGTTCAATCTTGTTCAAACATATCAAAGAGTTTTTTCTGCTTTAAAAAATGTATGTGTAAAAATACTCGTTCTTCACGAGTAATATCATTTAATGTCAGTTGAGTCCAGTCGAGGATCTTATGAAAGCATATATTCCTAAAGCTAAAATAGTCACAACTGTGATGGTTTTGTAACTCCTGATGCGATAAGATATCCTCGGAGTCGATTGTACGACTTTTAATTTTCGTTGTCTTTCTCTCTCTTGCCGACTTGCTTCTGCCTTTGCTTTCCATTCTTGTTCTTTAATCTTTCTCTTGTGATCGTAATCTCTAACGTCGTTACTAATGGACTCGGGAGGATACTTTCGATACAAGTCCTTTGCCTCTAGTAAAAGAGTTTCAAAAGGCAAGTCATCGGGCAACTGAAAAAAAAAAATGCAAATTTGTAACGTAATTATTCCTTTTCATTTATATTATTCATTTTTTTTTGTAGTTAAAGTTTTACACTTACTGTACAGAGAACTTTGTGCGTGTGTCCCATATCAGGTGTAGTATTAAAGATTTCAGCTGCTCTATACGCAACAATTACTGTACTTAAATAGAGAGGCATCAGTGGGGGACTACCCAGAAAATAATCAAATAATCTGTGCAACAACTTTCTATTTTCTGCATATTTGTGAGCGTACCATGTTGTGTATTCAGCTAAAGCAAAGTGTGGGAACAGTTCTACACTAAACAGGAATTTTATCAGTAATATATTAATATATTATTATTATTAATAATATAAGAAAAAGTGACAAATAATATATGAAATATATATTTTCAGTATATGACGCAACTAACTTTTCTAAATGTTCCAAAAGTGTTGGATGTATCCGCTCTAGCAGTGCAAATATATAGAATAGTTCTTGATTCACTTTTTCCATAGTTTTTTCCATAAATCTTTCTAGGAATTCCAATGATATACTTTCAAGTACGTATAAACCTGCTTCTAATCCCATCACGAGCAGCACTGTAGCTGCCACATCATTATATCCCTGGTAGTAACTAAGTATGCATTATTTTATATTACAACACATAAATTGTGCTTTATTGTATATCATCATTGTAATCACTTGTGTCTGAAAATACTAACTTCAATTGTGAATGCCTGTGAAGCACCCAGCACATAAGCTGTGTCAATTGCTCCTGAAAGCTCTCTGTTTCTTTTTCTGTTGCATCTTGCGATATATGACTGCCGCTACGTGCCACATCTTTCAGTATCTGCTGATAAATCTCATTCGGTATGCAGGTATGTACAGTTTCCAGTCCACTCACTGGATCAGAATCTTCTTGCACCAATCTCAGTAACTTTGGCCATAGTACCCTTCGTACATCATCTACAGATCATCTTTATGATTTCAAGATTTGGTTTACAAGTAGTGAAATTATTCTCAAGAAGGAACCATTGTTTTTAAAGACAAATTTATTGCAAGACACTTGAAAGATGCTATCTAGAAACTACGATAACAATCAATGTAAGAAAAAATTCTTTTATAGAGAATCTTTGAATAAAAGTCTTCGAACGAAATCACTGTAAGGTTCCTTATTGATCATAATGTACTGTCACTTTGGCAAAGTACCATTAACAAAGCCCTCGTTGCTGCAGCCAAGCAGTCTCAGCTCTCCTAGAGTCAGATCCGGGTTGGCGATACTGCTACATATGACGCTGATCTTCTCACGATTGATGAAAAGGTCTGTCGCACTAGAGTCGTCGTCGCCGTCGTCGTTGTTGTCGCAATTGTCCTTGTGAATTAGCACTCCGTTTTGCAGTTTACCTGATGTGAGCACGTCTGTGGTGATGACGTCAGGTATCTGTGGCATGCTGCCGTCGTGCCATGCTTTTGTGGAGTCAGGCAAGATCACGACGGGCACGCGTTCACTTCTCGCATTTTCTCCATTGGCTCCGTTGACATTCCTCGAATCGGCTACGTTCCTCTTGCGAAGTCTGTTATGGTTATGATTCTCGGTCAGCGTTGACAACGTTCGCGAGTCCGCCGCGGATTTCTCGTTCACACCGTCCATTATTCGTCGCGCAATCTCTCGCAAATCTTCACACTAGAATCAGATACATCTGGATACGTGCCCACAACCGACAATCTTGTCGGAGATACGTCCGGAAGTATCTGATGATTAAATGGCAGGTCAATCAATCTGTCAAAAGTTCAACTAAGTGATTCACAATATGTACTCGGGAAACACCAGATGTGTTCATTCGCGACTGTTGATGACTGTTATCTCGACGATAAACGATTCATTTTGTAAGTTTGCAGGAGAGAGAGAGAAGAAAATCGGTAAATTGAGTTATCAATGTAACTGCAATCGGTGATGTGTATGAACATAAACTTATATCAAGAGCTTGAAGCATTTGTTTATAGGGGGAGCAAACGATTTACGCCGCAATCGATAGCAAGGATGACGTTTCTCTGTACACGTAGTCAGACGACATCTCCACACCGGCTGGTTTTACGCACGCGCACTACGTATGATAATTCTCTTGCCGTCAGAGTTTGGTTTCCATGTAGCGGCGAAACAACGGGGAGATTTATCTGCTTGTTCTGATACGGTAAATTGTCGAAAATGTCCGGTAAATCAAAATCGTTCACCAAGGAGGAAGAGCTATTGCTGCAGGACTTCTCCAGAAATGTCTCGACAAAATCTTCGGCACTATTTTACGGCAACGCGTTGATTGTTTCGGCCATACCCATCTGTGAGTGTGTACAGAAATTTGCAAAGAAAGAAAAGAAAAAGTGCTAATATATAATACACACAACTCGTAAACAATTTAAAAAATACAAAACACATAAATAATCTCATAAATTACACTTAATATTTCTGTAATTAAACTTTTTATATATCTAATCGTATATCTCATTGAATGATCTACTTTTGTTTGTCACATTTAACATTCATCGCAATATTAAATCAATTAATTATGTTTTCACGTTAATCAAATTGTTTTATGTGTTTCAGGGTTGTTTTGGAGAATACATTTAATTGATTTATACTCCAACTTGGTATATTTTATAGTAGTTACATTGGCAAGCACATATTCTCTTGCACTGGCATACAAAAACACAAAATTCATCCTCAAGCATAAGGTATACATTATATATTTAAAAAAATGAAGAATTCTGCATTATAGAAATAACACACACAATGCTTATTTACTTTAAATGTATAATAACAAAAAACTTTCTGATATAATTTGTGACATTAAATTAGAGATTTTGTGAGTTTTGTTTCCTCTTCTAACTTGCTGATAAAAAATATGTAGCCTTAAGAAATAATAGGGAATTAATATTATTTTATATTTACATGTTTTATACACACAAGTAAAAAGATATAATACATTATATAGATTGCTGTAAAAAGAGAAGATGCTGTAACAAAAGAGATCAATCGAAAGCTTGCAGAGGACAAGAAAATGAGCAAAAAGGAAAAAGATGAAAGGTAATGATTGTTATTATAAATATTTATGTTATATCTTGTGCATAATAAATAATAATTTTTGTAATATTTATGTAATATTTTTGAATATTTCTAGAATCTTGTGGAAGAAAAATGAAGTGGCGGATTATGAAGCAACAACGTTCTCTATTTTCTACAACAATGCTCTTTTCTTGGCGTTTGTTATTGTGTCTTCATTTTATATCTTGAAGACATTTTCACCTGCATTAAACTATATATTTTCTGTAGGAGCTACAAGCGCGTTGTTAGCATTATTGTCGACAGGATCTCAATAATGTCTGTACATAAATTATTAAGTCATATTATATATTATATATTACATATTGTTATTTTCATAAGAAAATCATTTCTCAATTTATCTTTTAAACTAAACAGTTAATGAGAACACATTACTCATTGGCACTGTTTATAATAAAGAGCGTATCGTTTATTATGTATTTAAAACTTATTTGACCGGTCATTGATTTTGTGACTTTAGCACAAAGATTGTCTGGAAGTCTTGAGTTCAAATCCGCCTGAACAGAATTTTTTCCGAGCCGATCCTTTTCTGCCGATTGCATAGACCGCATGTACAATTAATTAGCAGTGTTAAAAAATTTATTAATAGTACGGTCGTTCGGATTTCACTTAAAACTAGGTTCACTGAAATTGAAATTTAAACTTGGGATTTGAAACATGTAGACTGGCGTGGATAAATATGTTTGAGTTCTCGAACCACTAAAAAGTCAAGCCAATATTGCTATTATTATCCATTTAAAACTTTTAAGTCAAATTTCAAAGTGATACAATATTTGATACACATATAATGCTTTCCTATAAAGCACGGCTGCCGCGTGAACGGAAATTTGATCAGGACTAGAGAAAAGAACGCGGCTTTTCGAAAATAGTAAACTTCCGGAAGCGAGACTCTTTGTTGATTAGTCATCGTGTAGTTTGTTAACACGTATTACATTCCGCGTTCAGAGACCAAAACGTCTCCACACCTCGAGTTCTCTTTTGTTTTGACAGTTTGGTCTCCGCTTTGGTCATCGCTATTTGGTTTTTATCGTTTTTATGTTTTTTTGCAAGAAAAGGACGGAAATAGAAATATAACAAATATGTAAGTATAAAATTCGCGCGTATACGAAAACTCGAACGAACGTCATGCACAAATAATGAGAAAAGTTCAGTGATTCGAGATAAAGAAAAAATATAACACGAAATGTTGCAACCAAAATCCGCCTTTAATTGAAATCGATTTCTTCCACGTGTACAGTGTCCATGTCGAGTGTCGACATGTGTTGCGCGGGAAACTAGCATTCCCACTACACTCAATGCGCGCGTCGTGATTTACATGCAGCTTGGAACGTCGAAGGTTCTTCATGAAAAATTAGTATTACGGATACTTCGAAACAGATTGGTTCGAGTCTAGTTCCATTGCAGTTTTTAATACGTATCAAACATATTTATCATTATACGTGATTTAAAAGGTAAGAAACTAATACACATGTGATTTTTGTTTTAGTGGAAGTAGTGCAAGTATTGTAAATAATAACGAGGAGAAAATGAGTGATAATTAATAATTATAATATATGCGAAAGAAGTTAAAAGTACTTTTAAAGTACTACTTTTTAAAAATCTTTTTAGATTTCCAAAACTAGAGATGATTCCGATAGAGTAAATAATAAGAAATTGCACTTTCGCATACGCAATTAATCTGTCTTTTGTCTATGAATTTTTCGGTCTTTATATTTCCTGTATTTTTGACATCATTACATGTAAATATAAAAAATAACTCGCAATCCTTTATTTATATTTTATAACGTTTATGATTTTTATTTAAAAAATAGTGATTATATAACTAGATATTTGTCCATATAAAGAACTTTTTTTCTGATAATTATTTCCGCAAGCAGACACATTCACACAAAAAACTAATTTTTAGCCTAATAATAACTGACACTAAAAAACTATAAAATTATTAGTTTTATTATTTAATTTTGAGAAAATATGTTGAAATAATATAATGGAGATAAACATAGACTTTTGATTGAAGAATTTTTTCTTGTGTTTTGATTTTTTACTTCATGATTAGACAATTTGTTTATCAGAAAAGTAATTATCTTCCGACAATTTAAAATGATACATTGGCGCGTGCAAATAATCTGCAAAAAAGATTTGTATTTAGTATATCGTTTCTCTTTAACACAGTTTCTATAAAAAAGGGTTATTGTTGATAAAAACAACAACGTGTTATTTTTTTCCGCAAAATATTGCGTATCCAATCTATAACGTCGTAATTCAATGTTAACAATTTTACCTATAATTTCATTTAATGCTGCGGCATGTAGCAATTAACTTAAAGCATTCGAGTTACATACATACATATATACATATATATATATATATTGACTGATCAATATTTCCATTAACTATAATAAATTGCGACTATAATATTTCAACTTTTTTGCAATTTGTATCGAATTGTGATATCTCAGTGGTGTGATATGCAAAACAAAATTAATTTATTCTAGTGCGATATGTACATTGCATAACTGAAGTAGAGATGTGACAAACATTTCTTGTGGATATTTATGAATAATCATGTGGATCTTTTATGTCTAAATTATGATGCGATAAAGTCAAGTAACTTCAAGATGTTCTCAACATTTTATGTGTTCACAAAAAAATTAAAATTTACTGATACACACATACATGGAGCCGCGCGGAGAAACCGTGGCAATTTACTTTCATTTAATATAGTTTTTGTAATTCTTAAATAATTCAGATCTAAATTCTGTATGTAATAATTATATTCTACGTAGCAATGATCTCTTTATTTTATTATCATATTTTAATTATATTTCTCAATTATTAACTGCATTTAATATGTTTTGTACATATATATATGTTTAAATATGATGCAATAGTAGAAATTTGAATTAATTTTTTTAAGATAATATTGTGTATCTATGTAATAGCTTCATACTAACATCACTTTATAATTGTTACTGTTAGAATTTGCAGTCTTTTAACTTCTAATTACAGTTTGTACCTTAAAGAACAGCATGGAATGTATAATTTTTCAATCTTACATAATCACGTGATATAATACATGATGTGTATTTCTCTCGTATCATGTAATCATAAAGAATATTAACGTACTAGCTATTAAATATATAGAAGAATATAGAAATTGTTAATGAATAATCGAGAAGCGATATTTGCAATTAATTCTGCTGTATAAATCGAGCAAATTGCAGTATCCGCAATTGCTGAGAGATCTTCTTGTAGAAAACTATGAGGACAGATTTAGAACAACTGTTTTTAGCAAAATGTATTTTATGTATTTCACATAAGCTCTGTTAATAATAAAATAAAATTAGACATTAAACAAGATAACAGAATAAACTTTTCATGTTCCAAATTAAAACTTTAAAAAATTAGGAGATAAAGTTTCTTCGTGTTTTTATATATGCTCATCTTTACTCTGCTCTAGGTTAATCTTAGAAAAGTTCAAAGTCTCTAATCAGAAAAGTTTAAAGTCTAAATCAAAGTGAATGCAGCGCATTCACTTAGAAGTACAAAGTTCAATTCAAGTAACATATGATTTATTTACTCTAATACTGTGATATTTAAACTATATACGTAGTATATAGTCGTATATAGTATAGTATCGTAATTGTCTTGACACATAAAACATTAAATAATGTAAAATTAATGAAATTAAATAATGTCTTTCATTATTTATAATGTTATTGATACAATTTTATGTGCTAAAGCATTACAACGATACCAATTGTATATGCAAATACAAATTTCACTCTTAAGATAGTCTGTTATTATCATATTGATATTATTTCATGCTAGTTTCTCAACATATACACCAATACTCTAAACTAATTATTAACTTGTGAACGCAGTTGTAAATGTATTTTATAATATATATATAGTTAAACACTAAATTTCAAGAGAAAGATCTGTGATATCATCGCAGTATCACCGAATATCAAAAAGAAAAATTCATAAATATTTGTTCCTCGTCAAGGATATCACGAAAATTGTTTTACGGCATTATTTACTGCCTAGATAGCCAAATAATAACAGTATGCCACGCAGATCTATCAGCACTTTGCAACTCCTACTTACCTGTGTCCTTAATATGAGTGAATTGCGTAGTGACGATATGACAAGGAAAAAACAGCAAAAATGCAGAAATAAATAAAGAAAAGTTTATCGTCACGACGTGAAAGATATAATAAAGCTGATCTGCTATTACAACTACTGACAGCAGATACATAACCGAAATGAAGCTTGTTCTGTCGTTGCTTGCACAGAAATTCAGTTTTAAGTCATTTTCCTGTCATTGCGTGGTGACGATGAATCGATACTCGATTTCAACAATGCTTCCTGTATTGTGCTAGCACGTTACGCCCTTAATCTGCTACATTTGTATCAGCAAGTGTTGATTGTTGCAATATATTATTTGCATCACGGCGTGACAAATTTATATTCTCTTTTTTTCTGCTTTTCTGCTTTTCAATACTAATTAAAATGCAGTCTATGTTTTGAATGCTCATTCTACTGACATAATGCGTTACAAACACTTTGCAAAATATGTTTATTCAGTTTTGGTTATCTGGATGAAAATAACAAAGAATAATCTTTTATCAATTATAAACGTATGCGTTCACGACAACAGTCGCGATTTCTTCACTTCCGCTCATTTGACGCACTTTGCACTATGTAAATATTTTACACTTTAACTGAGATAACATAACAAAATAACATGTTTTGGAAGTGATTGTGCTTGCTTACAGATACAAGAAAGATTTAATGTTCCGCATGTCTCTCAATAAATTTCTCTATTTGCACATTGAAAAAGTCGTTAAAATAAACAGTGAGTGTTTTGTGGTCAAAAAGATAACGTTTTACAAGATTCAACTTTACATTTTGAGTTTGACGAGATTATATTATTTGACGTATCATTTTGTGTGTTGCTTAACTTATAGAATATCTAGCGTGTTCGTTATGTTGTCCGATATAATTTGCTTATTTCTGAAGGATATAACTGACGAAATGAATAAATTATAAAACACACGTCAGTTTTCGGTTTTAAATTTTTATGAAAAACTAAAGATATTATAATTTTTTTCTCATTTAAATAAATATGTAAATTATATAACGCACATCAGGTTTTGCTTTTGAATTTCTATGAAAGAGTAAAAAGTTTTTATAATCTTCTTTTGTCATTCTATTTTTTATTCATATTTCTTTACCATATTGGTTTATCGATAGTGTACAATAAAAAAAATAAAAAAAAGTGTATAAAAAAGTTAGTGTATAAAAAAATGTGATAGTGTATAAAAAAAAGAGGATATTTTGTCTATAAAAATTTATTTATTCGTAGATATTTAAATTATTATATAGTATCTATAATGTATACATACATATATTGTATGTATACATTATAGATATGTCTCTGAAAGATGTTTTTGTACATATCATTTTTCTGCTTATCGTTAAACAGCGATTATGTCTCTTTGTCTCGAAGAAAAGAGTCATCTATGTGACAGCACTTAAGTATTTATATGAAAATGTTATTGAATTACAAGTCAAATTATTAGAAAAAAAGAAAAGAATAAAATATATTTCTTGTGTTGTATGAAAGAAGAGATGTTTATATATATATTTCTTTTGTGGTAAATTAAACAATAAAATGGGAAAAAATAGATAGGAAGTTTTTCAATTCTTTATTTTACAATTTTAACTAAATTTTTTTATTATTGTACACGTAAAAGGCTTATAAACGATTATTTATTAACAGGCTTATTAACAGGATTATTTAAAAAACTTATTTATCAGTAATTTATTTATTTCTAAATAAACTCTGCGAGTCATATCATGCGATCGTCATTAATAGACTAAAGATGATAAGATATTTTATATTTTTTTAAAAGTATAAAAAAGTACAATCAAATGATGATAAATAGGAGTTTTAAGAGTGCTTGAAAAGTGATCTTTACGATAAGTATAATCACTATATCAATTTGTTGAAATCAGTTCATTCTTTGTGATTCAGTTGTCATCACCGTTTAGTTGAAGTTCTCTCTTCTTCTGTCGTGTGTGATATATTTGTGCAATAAATTCATTACGAACACAAATTTAATGCAAAAATATAAATCATGTATATATATATGTACATAAAAGTTGCAAATTTCTCACAAATATATGGATATGGATTTTGATTGCAGAGAGAAAATGAATCAATCGACGCGATATGCAGCCGCTAGTGAAACTGGACTTGACGGTAAATAGACTGTGTTACATATTTATATATTAAACAAATTTTGTTCTCCAAACAATTTTCTAAACCGTTTTATTTTAAATATAAAGGTTTTTTGTATTTGATTTTTAAATATGAGTTCTTGTAGTAGCAAAGGCTATTTAAATATCTTATTGCAGGACCCGATCAAGTATTACCTGCGAATTCGGATACCGTGTGTAACAGCAACGGTAGAATCCGAATAAAATTAGACAGCAATGGATTAAATTCGTACATGCCCGTGTCGATTCCTGGTGTTTTAAACAGAACGGCGAAGCGTTATCCCGATCATATCGCAATCGTATCGAGACCTGGCCTAGACGGCAAAAGAACAACGTACACTTTTCAGTAAGTTTCTGCTACATATACATGTATGTATGCATATATATACGTAAGTATATGTATGTATCAATAGACTAAAATAATTAACGATATGGTATGATCGACGCATTGTTGGATTTTCATTACAGAGAATACGAACAGGCTGTGAGAACTGTTGCTAAAGCATTCCTAAAACTTGGTTTAGAACGACATCACAGCGTTTGTATATTAGGATTCAACTGTCCAGAATGGATCATCGCTGATCTCGCAACCATATATGCCGGGTAAAGAGAATTAGTTTCATATCTACACCAGCATCACATTTGCCATAATCTTGCCTAAATCAACGGAAGCAAAATTAATTTCGTTTATGCGAACTTAAACGTATACAGAATTAATTTTATCGTTTCGTTATCTGAATTCTTATCTTTCAAAGATAGCGCACAGAGTTTAAAGAATTCATTGACATGTCACATAAGAAAAAAGCAGACGTACCATTTGATGAGTTATCTCATAATTGCTTTTTTTCATTCTTTTAGTGGATTTGCTACGGGAATTTATACCACAAATTCTCCGGAAGCGTGTCAATATTGCGCCGGACACAGCCGTGCGAACATTATAGTAGTTGAAGATCAAGTGCAATTAGCGAAGATTTTGAAAATAAAAGACAATTTGCCCGACTTGAAGGCGATTGTACAATACGAGGGCGTACCTACCGAGAAGGATGTCTTAAGTGTGAGTAAATTTTTAATGTTTTTTTATTTGCACTATATATAAATTGTTCTTTTTTTTTTTTTTTTTATTGCTCCTCAGTGGAATGATCTATTGGAGATAGGTAAGAAAGAATCGGATGATAAACTGCAGTCCGTATTGAAGACAATCGGAGTAAATGAATGCTGTACTCTGGTATACACGGTATGTTGAGAATTCAAATATTATATATTCCGATTATATACCTTGAGATTTTCTCAACGTGTTATTTTTTTATAAGTTACAATCGATAAATTGCAGTCGGGAACAGTTGGAAATCCAAAAGCTGTAATGTTGAGCCACGATAATCTCTTGCACGATGCACGGGTGATAACTGCGGGATTACAGTTGCAAGAAAAGTGTGAAATTACAGTCAGCTACTTGCCGTTGTCTCATGTTGCAGCACAGGTCAGATCTTTCATATATAGAATAAACTTTAATTAATATTATAATGTGAAGTTTCACACGGACTTGTACATCTATTATATACAATAAAATTGAGAAAGAATCAATCAATGTATCATTAATTCATTCGTAATTATATTGTATATACATATGTAAAATCTTTGATTGTTTCAGATGATTGATATTATAGCGCAAATATTTCTCGCAACTACTGTATACTTCGCGGATAAAAAAGCATTGAAAGGTTCGTTAGTAGAAACGTTGCTCGTGGCAAGACCAACTCTCTTCATGGGTGTGCCGAGAGTATGGGAGAAAATCTACGAAAAGATGCAAGAAAAGGCGCGCGAGAATGGCAAAATCAAAACGTGGATCGCCAAATGGGCAAAGACGCAGGCACTTTATTACCACAATAATAAAATGAACGGTACGGATTACAAGCACTGGGGTTACTACTTCGCAAAGTGGCTCGTTTTCAACAAAGTAAAAGAAGCACTGGGTCTGGATAAGTGTCGAATAGTAGCTACGGCAGCGGCGCCCTTAAGCACAGAAATAAAAAAATATTTTCTTAGTTTAGACTTACCTTTGGTAGAAGCATACGGGATGTCAGAATGCGGCGGCGCCCACACACTAACTTATAAAGAATACAGGTAAAAGTCGTAGTTACTTCGTACATAATAATATTTTTGTCGAATTTTGAACTTTACTGTTATGCAAAGATTATGAGCCGCGTATTTACATCTCACTTTTATCAAAAATGCGCGTTTAGCACATAGTTATACTATAAAAGTTAAGAAATAAATAAATGCATAAAAATGAGACAAAAACGGATTAGTGTGAAAAGTACGAGGTCTTAAAAGATCTTAAATTAATTTTTTCGTAACAATAGTTAGCAGATATTATCTTCTTTGTTGTAGTATGTGTAGTGTCGGAATAGCTTTGCCCGGATTGTACACAAAATTAGACAATGTCGACGAACACGGTGAGGGCGAAATATGCATGAGCGGACGACATGTGTTTATGGGCTATTTGAACGATCCTGAAAAAAGCACCGAGGCTAAAGATGAAGATGGCTGGTTGCATAGTGGCGATCTTGGCAAGATAGACTCAAAAGGAGTTTTATCTATTACTGGTAAGCCGTCTCTTTGTGATTTGCAAGTTACTTGAATATTTATCATTCATATTACATAAAAGAATTATATCTATTTGCGCGTTACTCTATTTTGCTCCCGTCGGTTTCTATTTGTTATTTTGTTTTTTTTTAGTTTTAATATTCATTGACTACTAGCGTATTAAGATGATAATGAATTCAGCACTTGTACATGTGATTATTAATATGAATAAATGCTGAATTGACGAACATTGGTCGTATTGGCAACGTTATGATTACATATATTGGGTATAAAAAACTAAAATAAAAAACTTTAATCAATTAATCTTGTTTTCGTCGTTTATCGGTCAGTGTATCAGTTTTTTTTTGTCTAATTTTTGCTCCGTAGTTTGATACACATTCAGTTATAAAGTACACAGGTTATTGAAGCGATACGCTTACATAAAAATTAATGCTATTATGATAACAATTTTTTTTTTCATCTTATTTTTGCAGGTAGAATAAAAGAACTTATAATCACAAGCGGCGGAGAAAATGTGGCTCCATACAACATCGAGCAGGCGATACTGTCAGAGTTGCCTGCGTTAAGCAACGCGATGTTGATTGGCGATAAAAAAAAATATCTTACGATTCTCGTGACGCTCAAAGTACGTTGAATTACAACGTAGCGAAATCAAGAATGCAAATGTGTGAATAATTAAACATACAAATTATATACCTTGTTTCAGAGCAATGTGAATACGGAGACTGGCGAACCTTTGGACACGCTGACCGAAGAAGTGTTGAAGTGGGCAAAATCCATCGGTAGCCAAGTCAAAACAGTTACGGAAGTTATAAACTCGCGCGATCCAATTGTAAGTATAAGCGTTTTTTAAAGCGACAACAATGAGTATACGATTAACATGGATTTTGACATGTAGTTGATAAAGCGTGATAACGCACATTATTACAACTGTAAAAGAAATATGTATCTCTATCTTTTGTCATTGCACATATAAAAAAATATCATGTATAATTCATATATTCTTTCAGATATATAATGAAATCGATAAGGCGATCGAAAGAGCAAATACGCACGCTATAAGCAACGCTCAAAAAGTGCAAAAGTTCGAAATTCTTCCTCATGACTTTTCCATTCCGACTGGCGAGTTGGGACCCACACTGAAACTCAAGAAGAACGTGGTCTTGAAGATGTACGCCGATTTAATAGAAAAATTGTATAATGAGTGACATTTTCCATTGCAAATGATATGACAATATAATTCTCAATGAGAAGCTCGATAAGGAAATTATTAGAAATGAACAAAAGTTCTCGGCGTCACATATTATTGTATTGACTTCGGCTTTGTTAATAATTTTGCTTTTCTATCTCACGCATTTTTATATTGTATGTGCTTTGCGAATTGCCATAATCTTTAGCGAATAATGTTTCTATAGTGTCTTTAAAAGTAGAGATCGATATAAAATGCTCTAAGGAATATTCTTTCGGTTCGAAATTCATCAATTACTTGATAGATAGCAAAAGGTGAATATTTCAAGAAAGCAAAGGAAAATATTTCAAGAAAAATTGAACTTTGTATTTTTAATAATAATATTATAGTTTTTTAATTAAAAGACGCCAAAAACTTTTGCTCTACCTCTAATATATACATATAACTTATATTTTGTCTAAGTTTGATACTAACACAGCTACACGGAACAAAACCTCATCTGTCCTCTAATGTCCGTTAAATGTCTACAGCTCTATGCGATAGTTAATGAACATCTAATGAGATTTCTAATGATTTTGTTGTGTATAGACATATATTCTGCAATCAAAAATTATCCTAAAAAGAAAAATTTTTTTTATCGACAAATAAAGAAAAAAATACATTTTTATCTCATAGATATTTAATATATTAATATAACGATCAGTATATATATTAAATACTATAATCTTAGTTTAATAATAATTATATGTATCGTATATCGTATTTTTATCTATAACGTTTTTCTACTTTTTAAACAACAATGTATTATAATGCACAGGTGAGAATAAACGACAAAATGAATGATTTTAGTTGTACAATATATTATACTAAATATAGTTTATACAATAAACAAATCTGTAGTTACATTTAAAATTATTGTTTATTTTCATAGTAAACGCGATTTTTCATAAGAAAATAGTCTTGCTAAGCGCATCACAGCAGCTTTGGAAATGCAGATCTGTATATATCATCTTACTCTTAATTTTATCGTGCTCAAACGTAGGACTACACTCACATTATGTTGTTTTTACATCTCATCGAGAGATAAGAGAAGTCTTTCTATTGATGAATTTGTTCATCTACTTTGGCTGTCTTACCACATTTTTAATATCAATTTTTACATATGTGCATTAAAACCTCCTTTATATGCTCCTTGAAATAACATGACACAATACTACATATGCAACTCTTTTGTCTTTTTTTACTAAAGTAGTTAATAAGAATATAAAACACACAGTATAACGATATATGTAAAATTCACACAAAAATCTTCAAATACATAGTAACTTATTTAATCGAACAAGCATTAATAAGACATATGTACCACTGTGACACACATACAGAATATTATTATTTCAAAATATTACAGATGTTTTTTTTTAAGAGAATAAGCTAAAAAAATAATGAGGTTTGCTTAAGATGAGAATCATATAGTATCGTGAAATACTTTACGGAAGATCTTTTTTTAAATAAAAATTAAAAAAGTTTTTCAGAACCTCGGATCATATCTGTAGTTGTACCATATTATTCTAAGACTCAAACTAAAAGACTAAGTAATTACAAAATATAACAACAGAGATATTTTAAGATGTTGTTGTTGTATTGAATTTTTGTTGGATGATAGATGTTTTTCGTTGTGGGACTGTCTCTGGTGTCGGTATAGCATCACCTGTTGGCAAAACACCAGCTGGCTTTGGCTTAGCTGTGGATTTTTGTTTTGCCATTTGATAATCCCCAGAATCAAAATATTTTTGCTGAAAATATACAGTGGAAATAAACTGTTTGAACCTTTTTAAAAGAAATATACATTTTTGTTTTTTGTAATATGATATAAAAATCCATCATAAATAATCAGTAGATTGATATCTACCCCTTTAGCTAGCCTTTTCTGCAAAAATGCAGAATGACCACCAAATGGACGATTTGCTGCATTTGGATACTTTGCTTTTAGTTTGGCTTCTTCCAATTTTTCAATATCACTGGATGACAACTGTAATAAAGTAAAATGTCTATATATATTTACATAATGTGTCATTTTTAAATTAATTCTGAGACACTTAACAAATATATACAATTTCTTTCTTATTATTTCTTTTATTGTTTTATATGTACAAACTTGATTACTTATACTTTTTCAATCAATTACTAACTTGTTATTAACAAGTTGAATCTTACCTCTGTAGTTGGGCTTTGATCGGCTGACTGATCACTCATTGTAAGAAATTTTTTAATCACACGCCTCTTCTTTTCAACAACTGCTTTGCTTGAATTAACTCTCGAACACTAAATTCAACACTAACGTATATTAACGTACATAAGCTAAGTGAATGGCGCAATACAAATAGTGACCGCTTCGAAGCATTCACTCGACGGATCGAGGGGATCTTTCCGCTGTTTCTATTCGATGCACCGCGAAAAGCACATTTACCGCACCGAGATAACAAACGAATGTCAATGAAAGTATTTTCATATAATCTGCAACAACGTAATCGAACGGCGGCGTCACATGCAATTCGGCAGCCGTTATAGCTTTTGTAGACAAGAAGCATTAACGCGTCACGCGCAACTAGAAGCGACACGATGTTCAAAACAATATGCTATGTTTCCATAAAGACAAAATGCTGATTGGCTATCGTGTTGTTTATTGTCATGCGTAACGCATTGGCGTTCTGTCTGCAAAAGTCATTACACACCAAAATTGTACGGCAAATTTTTATTTGTTCACAATAGCAATCTTTAAATAAAGTAAAGCTCCGTATCCACGATACTCCAAACAATCGATTCGAGTCTCGTAGTTCAAGTTCTCGTATTGGTTGATCGTCTGAATCGATTGGTCGGTTCTATTTCGCAAATTAAAACAACTACTCTTGCAAATCGGTTCTTCTTCCTTATTTTCCTGTATCTTAATTTGTGTCTTAACAATGCAAAGTAAAAATCGGTGGTAAAACAAACTAGTATAAATTCGACCAATCGCATAAATGGATTAGAAAAAACAGCGGAGTCTCCCTCTTTCTTTTTTTTATTTACTCATTCACTCGCGCTCGCCATTCGTGGTGGTAGCACCGGTTGTATGTACCAGCTGATCTTTGAGCTGCTATGTTCAAAGCGGACAGTACGGTGATACATAATTTGCCGCATGTTTGTAGTGAACCGATCCGACAATTTCAACCGATTCAAGTATCCGCAGAAAAAATAATACGCCATGAACACTTTAATTTACACGAAACGGATGATAATCGAGCACGGTAGAATCATTCGACGTGCGTATTTTTATATTTTTATCGTATATTACTTCATATCCTATTATTATAGATTACCACAGTTTTGCAACTTGTAATACTGTGTATATATATCGTCATAAAAAAAAATGCTTTTTTGTTACTTTTGTACGTATAACGATATACTCGTTGCTGTAAAATTAATGATGCATTCTGTTCGAAATATGACACTGATCTTTTTCTTTCAATTGTCTCATCTGTTTTAACGTCGTTAAAAAACGCGATATCGCCACAGGTTATGTCACGCCACATGTCCTAAGTTTTTTCTAATGTATGTCTATGTATGTATATATGTGTATATATACATATATATATATGTACTTGGTTATAAAAAAACTTCGTGTTTTTTTTTTGCACATACAACTATTATTATTTCATTGCTTAGTCATTTCATGTTACCAGATATTCGACAATTCAAGTGCTTACTCTTGTTAATAGTAAAAACAAATCTGTGCTTAGTGTTATTTTTTATTTACTGTAGTAGACAAATTCTTATTCTTTAATTTTATATATTTAGTAATTGCAAATTCTTTTATTCATTTTAGGATGTTCCCCGTTTAAATTATTGTATAACAATAACCATACAATGGGTAGTATAGCTTTACTTTGTACAAACTTTAATCAAAATCGAAAAAACTTGTTGCCGGAGCCTACAGTGTTGCCAGCATACATTAACAATAGGTCGTACATACAAATTCGAACATTTTATATGACTCCAAATTGGAAAGGACAAGAACCATCATCAAAAGTAGAAGAAACAGTAAAAAACATCAAAGAAGAGAAAGAACTCAAAGAGAAAATGACAGACAGTGTTGTTAAAAATTGTGAGTCAAAAAAGGCTGTTGCTAAGGTTACAATGTGGCAAAAAATCAAAGGTGAAATATTGCATTATTATCATGGATTTCGATTATTGGGACTTGATATGAAAGTTTCTGCTAAATTAATATGGAGAATTTTACATGGAAAGGAACTTAGTAGAAGGGAGCATCGTTTGGTATGTCAAGCAGAAAACTGTAACACACGTACATACATAGATGAAACATTAGTGTTAAAATTTATTATAATAATTATTATAATCAATTATTTTAACAGCTTGTAAAAACAACTGGAGATATGTTCAGATTGATACCTTTCTCTGTGTTTATTATTGTTCCTTTTATGGAATTTTTACTACCTGTGGCAATCAAACTGTTTCCTGGTATGCTACCATCTACTTTTCAAACAGCAACTGAGAAAGAAGATAAACTGAAACAAGCTTTAAAGGTATAAAAACATTGAAGTATGTATTCATAGCAAGTAATAAGTAAGTGCATCTAAATATGCTTTGCTTACTGTTTTGTTTTTAAATAGGTCAAGATAGAAATGGCAAAATTTTTGCAAAAAACCTTAGACGAAATGGCGGTACAGTCATCGGATCATTACAGATCTGATAAAGCTAAAGAATTCGCAGAATTCTTTTACAAAGTACGGACATCCGGTGCCGTTGCAACAAACGAAGAAATTATGAGATTTAGCAAACTCTTCGAAGACGAAATTACTTTAGATTCTCTTTCGCGGCCTCAACTAATTGCTTTGTGCCGTGTATTGGATGTGCAAACACTTGGAACGACAAATTTCTTACGATTCTTACTTAGAATGAGATTGAGAAGTCTTACTGCAGACGACAAAGTTTGTATAGTTACATTTTTCTGTAAAAAGTCTTTTAGACTTTAACAGCTAAAGCGTATTATCCTCTTTGACAGCTGATTGAAAAGGAAGGAGTCGATACCCTGACTAGGGCTGAATTGCAACAAGCGTGCAGAGCTCGTGGTATGCGCGCTTACGGGTTGCCAGAGAACAGGCTCAGAGAACAAATATCACAATGGTTGGATCTGAGTTTGAATAAAAAAGTTCCACCTTCTTTGCTGTTGCTATCGCGAGCGCTTATGATACCAGAAACAGTGCCTATGTCAGACAAGCTGAAGGCGACTATTTCGGCCTTGCCCGATACGGTTGTGGCTCGTACAAAAGGCGCTATCGGGGAAAAAGAAGGTAAACTAGATCATAGAACGAACATTGAAATTATAAAAATGGAAGAGAAGAAGATTGAAGAAGAAAGAAAGGAGAAGAAGGAAACCGAACCACAACCAACTATCGTGGAGTCCAATGCTGCGAAAGATGAAATCACCGCTACAGATGTCAAAGTTTTGGAACAGGCTTTGGATTCAATCGGCAAAGTCAGTAAAAAAAGATGTTTTTAATTGATTATCTTTTAATTTTTACAAGATTTTGTAATATAATTGCTATTTTTTTTAGGACAATAAGAACATGGCTGTAGAAAAAGAAGAACTCAAGGAACTTAAAGAAGAAATGGCAGAGTATCAAGAGGATATTAAGGAACTATATCAAATTAAAGCAGAGGCTAAAGGTCAAGCGGATATAGAAAATATTAGAGTATCAAAAGGTGCTAAGAGACTATTTAACAAAGTAAATAAAATGATCTCAAAGATGGATGCAGTTTTATTGGAGCTTGAGCAGTCTGAGAAGAAGGTCAAAGAGAGAATAGAATCGTTGGGTCCTGATGAAAAACGGGATGCCAAAGATGTAGAAGAATTGGTTAAAATAGACGAATTAGTCGCGGCAATCAAGCAAATTCAAAATGTTCCAGACGATCATCGATTAAAACGCATAACAGAAATTTTAGGAAAAATTGACGATGATATTATTTCATATAATTTTTTTCCAGGTTGTAGAATTAATAGGTAAAGAAGATGTGAATTTAAGCAAAAAACAAGTAGATGAATTGATAGAGTTAATAGATAAAGAAGAGATATTGGAAATGGAAAAACAATTACAAAAATCATTAGAAAAGGATAGCAAAATAGGCCAGGACGAGGAAATTATTAAGTCCGGACATAAATCTACTGTTCCGGCTACACCTATTACAACTGAGCCAGGATTTGGAAAGGAAGAACTAGCGGACGATGCCATTAGAGAATCCTATGTAGATTCTTCTGGCGAGGAAGGTAAACAAAAAGCAGCCGCCGTTCTCAAGACCAATTCCAAATCTGACGAAGTAAAAACTCCTCCTCTTTCACCGAACGTTCCACCATCGGCAAAAAAAGCAGAAGGAACAAAAACACACCTGTGATTAGCGCACAATGAAATATAAAAATTAACGTAAATTTATTTTTTATTATCAGAGTAATATTTTTATTGGAATCTAATACCGTGAGGTATAGATTTCTATCTGTACTTTGCACATATTATTGTCTTTAGAAAACAATTTCTAATGTTTATGTGTTTTCTTGACAAAGTTTATAACTCATATAAAATGAGAAAAAGAAGAATTTTATATTCGTGTATTGCAGGCACAAAAGATCATTTCACAATTGGTCATTACATGACTTACAGATAACATATTGATATGTTGTATTGTACATAAAATATGAATGCGGATATATAAATATCTTACATACGTCTACTGTACGAAATATTCGAGTAACAGCGAATTATCTTTAGTTTCATGTTTTACTGCACATGTAGTAGAAAAAAATCTGAAATTTCCCTTTTAAAGACTGTGATGCATTTAATAGCATCATCTGTATTGTTCCCTTTTATTAGTAAAACAATTTATAAAAATATACATCGGTCATGGATTCTGAAACTTATTGTCGATGTTACACACAAATCTTTTTTTTTTAAAAAGCAATTAAAATATTATTCTCGTAATATTGACAATAAATTGCAGAAGAAAGCAAAACATATTTGGTTTCTTCGTTAAAATATAGTTTAACTTTGGAATAAACCCATAAAACAATCATTCCACCTTTCTAAGCGCTGCTATTGTACATTAATTATAGCTCGCATAGCGCAGCCATATTGCGCTATAAAACAAAAAACTGTACAGTAATTTATATAACTTACCATTTGTGAAACACAGAGCAAAATTTGTTATAAAAAAGAGTTAATATATATATTGTAAAAATAAATCAATACATATATACACACTAATTTTATGTTTTGTGCTATCTAAAGTTCTAAATTTGCAAACAGGATTTTGTTAGAAAAATATTTCTATGTGAAAATATTATTGTGTAAAATGTTATATCACTCACACACACGAGAGAGAGAGAGAGAGAGAGAGAGAGAGAAAATATAAAGACACATGTACATAAAAATATGTATTATACATATATTTGCATTACTTTGTATATGTGATTAACTGAGGTGAAGGCCGTTCAAAATATATCATATATGTGTATTTATATATATAAATGTTATCTTGTTGAATTTATATATATATGTATATATATAAATTCAACAAGATAACACATTTTTTCAGAGTGCTCTATTTCTTTACTTCTGCGCATGAAAGTCTAAATATATATGTAAAAAGTAATAAGTGTATTATTTTTTTAAATTTTTATAGGGTTACAGTTTTTTCATAAAAAAAGACAAATAAAATTTATTATTAAGTGTCCTAAAAAAAATGAATTTTTTACAAAATTTTTATTGTTGTGCACATTTCTTATCTGTTTTCTTTCCTCTGTTTAGTTGTTTTTCTACATTTACCGAAAAACTTAATATAGATACAAACCTCTATATGTATATTTCTGACATATAATGGTTGAGGTATATATTTTTTATATATGTACCTCTGTATGTAATGTTTTAAAAATTAAACTATTACACCATGTAAAGATATAAATGAGTTGATAAATAACAGTTGAATAATCAGTCAAAAACAGTATTGAGATTTGCATAAAAATGCTTTCAATTTGTGGAACATTGGCAGATCACAAACATTTAAAAGTGAAAAATCCAAGTAATCTCTTAATATAACACTATATGTATATAAATATTTGAGTTTAAATATGCCATTAAAACTCAGTTAAAGTTTTTAAAGTTTGATTGACCTCGTTACATAGACAATGATTAAATACTTAAAAGTCACAATCAATGTCAACAGTACAAAAGTATCAAAACTTTCAATACAGGTACTTTGTTTTTCTTTCAAGAAATCTATGAATACATAATTTTTTGAGAATTTTTGATTATTTTGTAACAATATCTCCGCTTTTTTTAAGATGTATTAAAAATTTCATATTTTATATTTAATATTTGCAATAAACGCACACTTCACAGAGGTGGTTTTCTTTTTAGATAAGCGACTTAAGAGTATACGATCAGTCTCTACTTACAGTCTATTATGTTAAATATAAAAATTTATTTTATTGTTATCTAATATTGTGATATTTCAGATATGCGAGTAACACCAATTGCAAAAAAACCATTGCAATGGTTTTTTTACCACAGAAATATAAAATTACAATAAGTTGTCTTTTTCTTATCAAATCTTTTTTTAGTAAAATCGAGATATATCAAAATGTTATATATGCTATTTTTTAAAAAACTATAAAACTAAAACCTAACGTTGCAAAACTAACTATATAAAACAAAACACAGTATTATTAAAACTACAATACGCACATAGAAAAACAAATATCACTTAATAAGTTTTCTCGTTACTTTACAGTGTGTTATGACTATTTAAAATTTTTTTAATTATTAGAACATTTTTTATATTTTTCAAATTTCTATATATTTTTTTCATATAACAATAGAGTGCTGAACTCATTGGAGGTTGCAGATAAGTAATGCAAAGACCACCTAAGAACGTAATTACTTTATTTTTCTCTCAGCATAAACGTGTATATAATTCTTACATTATTTGCACAAATAACATTTAAAAAAAAACAAAACAATAGAAAATATAAGATATAGGAATATACTGTTTATATATTTTTTATATATTTTGAATTTTCTTAAACGTATACACATTAAGACTATTTGTTTCAGCACTCTGAGAAACAGTAATGATGCATATAAAAAAACTTTTTTTTTAATATTATTTTTTAAGCTTTGGTTTTTTTAACATAAATTGTGTATCATAAGAATGAAATACTAAAATAGAATACAACAGTAATAAAAATAGAAATGCTATTGAAATACATTATTTTAATAATCCTATAGAAAATATAAGATATAATATATATATATATATATATATATATATATATATATATATATGTACAAAATTCTTCGAATATATTTTAAGTAGGAATACCAGAGAATGTAAAATATATATATAGTGATATATACATAGAGTAAACATATATGTGTCTCAAGTTTGAATATATTCCGTGTTCACGTATGTTACATATACAGTAAACAGCAAAGATTAAAGACTGTCAACTCACTGTAAAGTGTCAGAAAACTTTCATTTTATATAAATACAGTTCTCTTATATACGATTAGCTTCCAATTATAAAGATTGTAGCTTTCATAATATAAATTATGCACTGTTTTATGTTATAGCAAGACGCAGCATTTTGTTGGCTTGTCACGTTCGCTTCCATCTCCCTGGTTTTCCTGTGCCTTACGAGCAGCTATTGCTCGCATTAAATCAAAGAATACCTGTAATGTCATAACGCTGAATACAATTTTTATTCTTTTAAACTTTTGATTTGTTTTTCAGAGCAAATATTTCACTGCAGTATATCACATGTCATGATGGTAATAATTAAACTAAACAAAATTCAATTTTATATATTTATAATGTGTATATTGCTTTTTTATATATATAACTATATATGTAACTTTTATATATGTAACTATATGCATATATCTGATTTGTGTAATATATTCAATTATTAATAAAAAAAAAAAAAGCACAAACACATGCCTTGCATAAGCTGTGATAAGCTTTATAGACACTATATCATTTTTTAAATATCTAACTTGCACATACTTATATAAATAACTTGGTAAATAATTTCTTTGGTAACGGAACTTAAAGTATCAATAATTGTAAAAAGCGAAGATATGAAATATATACATAAAGATATATATATGTACACGCACACGCACACACACACACGCATGCATGCATATATATATATATATTTTTTTTCTATGATAAAATATTTCATATTTTTAAAAATTTGATTAAATGACATTTATATATACACACACACACACATATATACATATATACGTGTGTGTGTGTGTGTGTGTGTGTGTGTGTGTGTGTGTACACATAAATGAGAACCAAAATTTACAATAATTAAACATTAACAGTTTCTACACACGACAACAAAAGTTGCTAAAACAGAAAACGTAAGTTTCTAATATCTTAAACGATAAAAAAAAATACGTGCAAGAAAACTGGCAAACCTATAGAATAATGCACTTCTTTTTCTTCCTCTTGGCACGGTCTTTACCTCGACCATTACTTGCTGATTTATCTTCAATTTTGCGTGACCTTATTTCACGCATCAAGTCGAAAAACACCTGCAAATGTGCAATACGAATGCTCAAAGCTTTAAGGCAAAAAAACGTGTGCAATATAAAATAAACATTACTCCTTTGTATTTATAAAAAAAAAATGTGAGAATTATGCGCACATAAGCGATAGTACAACACACATGTGGTGTGATATAAATATAATAACATATATGTATACAAATACATTTAAATATACATAAACTGCAGACTTAAGCTTATTCAAAAAAATGCATATATGTTTCGTGCAACTAATTCATATGCCGCACATTACGTTATATTGTGATGTGAGTGCATCAAAAATAAATGCAAAAGCAATAAATACATGTAAATGCATCTATCAATTTTTAATAATTTAAATATATATTTTCAATTATTTAAATATATATTTAAATATATATGCTATAAGATATATGAATATCTGACATTATTTTATGAAAAATAAATCTACTTAAACAAAGTTATAAATGTTTATTAAAAACTTACAAGACAAAACATAGAAAATCTTTCAGTTTTTTATTTGAGTGAAAATACCGAATGTTGTTAATAAATAAAACTAAGAACTTAAAAGAGAGAGATAATACAAGAGTTTTACAGTTCTTTTATCTGTTAAATAATATACATAAATAATGAAAAAAAAAAAAAAAAAACAAAACATCTTTGATGATATACTTTTTTAAAAGTAACAAAAGAAACAATTGAATAAATATTGTGTTATGTGTAAACATTTTTACCTTATCGACATTTTCTTTTGTTTTAGCGCTTGTCTCCACATAAGGAACACCCCATTGCTGAGACCTTGCTTGAGCTTCGACTAAACTAACCTTCCTTTTTTCTTGCAAATCACTTTTATTTCCCACTAATAAAAATGGAATGTTCTCATCATTTTTTACCCTGAGAATTTGTTCTCTATGACAAAAAAAAGTGTTTGTTTTTGTTTAGCTGGAATAAACCACAAAATATAATCCACAAAATAAATAAGTTTCTTTGGAAATTTTATTTTTTGGAATTTTATACACGACAAACAGTTTAGTATATTAACATTTACTCACCTGAATTCTTGTGTAGCCTGAAAGCTATCATCTTCTGTTATCGAAAACACACAGAGAAATCCTTCTCCACTGCGAAAATAATTGTCCCGAATTGCTGCGTAGTCTTCTTGTCCAGCAGTATCCAGAATGTCTATTTGTACCTCTTGTCCGTCTAATACAACTTTCTTTCTATAGGAATCTGCTTTTGTAGGTTCATAATCTTCAACAAACTAAATTTAACATTATAATTGAGATTAAAAGAAACAAAATCTTAATTTATATAATAACATGCTAAAAATAAAAACAAAATATCTTTTTTAAAATATATACTCTTTCTCTAGAAATAGTTTAAATTTAAAAAATAAAATAGAATATTAGAAAAACTATATAAATTATGTTTGTAATATTAAATGTGTTAACAATAGTAAATATTGTTCACTCTAAATGTAAAAAATTAACTTTGTTTTTACCTCATCATACATAAACTGTAATGTGAGAGCAGATTTTCCTACACCTCCACTCCCAACCATTATGACTTTATGCATTGCTTGGGTAGCTCCTGGTTTCTTCGACATTTTTGTGGTAATTATCTTCAATTAAGATAAAGTAGAGTTGTTAAATATCTTTCCTACTTTAAAAGCATATGACATTTGCTTAAAACACTTTCTAGAAATATTTAATTATATTGTATTAGTATTTATATTAATTTTATATATATTTTAGCAAATTGTATGTATAAAAAAAAAAAAAAAAAAAAAAAAAAAAAAAAAAAAAAAAAAAAAAAAAAAAAAAAAACCAAGTTATAATTGCTTCACAGATATATACATCTTTTGTATTTTTTTAAAAGTTTACTTTATGATAATTACCTTAATTAGAGCAGGACAAAGTTAACAATACCAGGATGGGAAAATGTATTATCAGTGTGAGAGATCTATCTAAGACTAAGGTCAAGATATGATTTTGTATTGTATCCCTCATACATCATACCATACAGGAAAGTATACTACTTGAAATATAAGTTTGCTATGTAGTACATGAGAAAAGTAGAAGTAGTAATGATATTAGAAAGAAAAAGAAAATGAGAAAGAGAAAGAAAAAAGATAGAATAATGTATTTAATATATTTCAAGTTTTCTTTTATATTCACAAAAATGGTCTAATATAAAATCTCTGTGCCATTATGTTATCAAAATCGATATAACACAAATTTTTTTACAATAAAAGAGAATTTCTATTTAATGTTATATTAAGTTAATGTTATATTATTTATTATAAAAAATCAATATCACAATTTTAATATTTTCCACTAATAGTTTTGACATACTATCAAAGAACAGTAGCTGCGTATAATATTATAGAAAGTGAAAAACTAATTTATACTGCAGTTTAAATTACAAACAAATTACATGTTCACAATTCACTTTGATTTATGTCCTTTGCTGATGTAAATCCAACTAAATAGAAAACAAATGCAGAAAACAACAAGAAAAATATTTTGAAATATATATTTAGAAATATTTCATATTTTCCTCGAAACTATAATATACTTTGATTCAACTATAAATATACTTTGATTCACTTTTTCCTTTTTCGACATATATCACTTACATACGTGGAATCTGATAAGAAAGAACCTCGTTATAAATAAATTACAATGACACGTAAGAAATTTGCAGGAAGTAGCTGATGCGAGACGTCGTATATGAATTAACAAATAACACATTGATCGAAGTGCGTCTATTCGAAAATAGGAATATAACAGAATCTATCGTGGAACGTAAAGTACAAGTGTAACGAAAAAGGCGGTGCCGTGTACGTTCTCGGAACAATAGCGGATTTTACGTGGATCAGACGTGTTGGTTCCACTGGAATTGTCAGAAACCGGCCCGGTGTTCACGATTCGTCTTGTCATTGAAACGTGTGCGATTACAAAGAAATGTCTGATAAATACCTTTGAAAATCGTGAAGACCGAAACAACTCTCTGTGCATTCAATGATCTCACGCAGCCGTCACCTGCATTTGGTTTACTTTCACGCAACCGGCAGTTCCGGTAGTTAAACAACGATGGCGCTTTCATCGCCCAAATGCCAATCACTTTGGCTGCGTTCCGATATTCACTGCCAGTATTACAAATCTATAATTCACATCACATATGTTATACATTTTCAGTATACACTGTCAGTGAAATTTGGAACATAGACTCTATCAAATTGATAGAGATATGTCTTTGCATAAAAAATAAATGAATAAGAGTAATATACCTACGTAATATAACCTACGAAAATCGTCGAGGTTTTAAGTAACCAGATTTATATTATTTAACGAGTATGATTTTTTTTGATATTAGACAACTATAATTTGCGACTTTCTTCGTCTAAAAACATCGACGTATTGTAACATGACTGCATCAGCTAATATTAGCATCGACAAGGAAATCGAAGATCCAGTTGAACGCATGCTGAAGAAAACCGGTTGCATGGAATTGCACTATCAAGTTCAGGTTCGTACATTTATTCGTAATCGATTACATTAACATCAATTGATCGTAATTGGAATATGCTTTAAAATTTCTTTTCCAAATATTTTAGTTTTAAGTAACACAGTATTTACCTTTGAATGTTACTGACATAAAATTTCTCAAAGATATCAATTAAATTAGTTTATAAAACAAAAAGTACTGCTGTATTTGTACTACTTTCAGAACTGTATAGCTGAGCATAAGGATTGGAGGAAATGTCAGGATCAAGTAAAAAAATTTAAGGAATGTATGATTGAACATACAGAAAAACAAAGACATTAATTATAACATAGTGTGATTAAAGAATGTGGTTGATAAGTAGGTACATCAGATCTTTGTTCTTTCCTACTTGGAAAGGAGAAAACTGTAAAATGGTATTAGTGGTTCGATCAGACATAGCTATGGGAAAGGGAAAGGTTGGTGCTCAGTGTGCTCATGCTGCATTAGAGTGTTGTTATCAGGCCTTGAATAGTAAAGCGAAAAAAGAAATGTTTCAATCCTGGTTACAAGTTGGACAACCTAAGATCGTTGTCAAAATACCAAATGAAGAAGAATTATTAGCCTTGGCAGATAAAGCTCAACGTGCTGGTGTGATCACTGCCATAATAAAAGATGCTGGTAGAACCCAGTTAAAACCAGGTACAATTACAGTTGTTGGTATAGGACCAGATTCTACTGAAATTATCAATAGCCTTACATGGAAATTAAGATTATTATAAGTTTTTTAAACAAAAGTGTATGTATATATTTATAATGTGTACATATATCAATGGAAAATAAAGATCAATTTTCAGCTAACTCTCGATTTGTTTTTGAAAAATATTTTGTTGGGTAAAAAAATTTTACATTGCGTATAAATATAAAAATGCAAGTCTTCTAAATATATAAAACAATTTATATTATTGCTAAGAAACAATTACAAGAATCAAGTATTTTATATCACGGTCAGATTACTTAAATAAAATTTTTCCTTTAACACTACGTCAAATTCTACAACGGCGTAACTATAGTAATTTCATTATACTAAAATAAACGTTTCCGCTATACAATGCCACTTTTTCTATTTATCTGCGAGATTTATCACCTCAAAACACTTAAAAACACAAATTTTTTGAAGTAAGTTACATGTGTTGATATCCACACAAGCACAATTTTATACGTATCTCTGTAACACCGACTCAAATCTAGATATTATCTTCACAGTATAATTCTATGACTAAATTTTAGAAAACATATTGCACCAAAAACTAATTTTATACACGTAAACATAAAAAACATACATATACACATGTGTGGATATCAGAAATACATAAATTTATCAAAAGAAAAGATTTCACGATGTATACAAATGTTGAACATTAAAATATGCTTGAGAAAAAATGTATATACAACTATACTATCCAAGTTATTACAAGATTGAGCAATAATAGAGTGACAGAGGAAACCGTACTTATAGCTAGTGTAAAACGCACATATTGGATTTCTCTCTTTTTTTTCTTTTTTTACAAAGTATTTATATTCCGTGTTCAGTAACAGTATATATGTAATTATTATGTGGAAGAATGTTATGTGTTTACATTTTTTCATTCTTGCATAAAAGTTTTTTTCAGGGTATGTTTATATTCTTAATATTCTTTATAACACATCGTAGTGATGTAATAAAAAGTTTCGACAAAAAATAAAAATATTCTATTGTATAAAAGAAAAAATAAAACAAGATATAAAAGTTTTTCTCAAATAAAATTCTAAAAATGATACTTATTTAATTAACAGCGTCTTTGATCTGAGTGAATTACTGTCTTTTTAATCGACTTTTTTTAGTAATTAAAATATCACTTAAAAAAATAAAACTTATATACGTTTCTAATCTTGTAGTAAATCATATATAAATCTTACGCAGTAGTTTTATAAACAACTTTCAAATGATTTGATCACATTGTTACAAAAGTTATGCAAGTTTTTTTCTGCACTATTTTTATTCACAAGCGCGCATGATGATTATATTTTTTGTATAGAATAGACACATGTGGAATAATTACAAGATGTGAATTAAAAGACGTCATCAAAAATGTGTGTATATACCTTATTATGAGATTTCAATTATCCTTACATGTATAATACAAGATTGTTTTGTACAACCAAAAAGGCATATAGAATTGCTATATGTAAGCGAAAATATATATATATATGTATATATATTAATGGATATTTGTTTTAATTCAGTGTTGATGAATACGATATGAGTAAAAATTGCCGTTTGGAAAAGATACGTTCGTAGAACAAATTTTGTGGATCGGATGAATTTCGTAAATTTTATTTTGTTTTATATATATATATATGTATATATACACGTATTAAATTTTTATTTTAAAATATTAACAATAGTATATATATAAAAATATGTATTATTGAGGCAAAAATTAATATGTTTACGTTACGTATTGTTTTATGCTAATTTTTTTGCATCTTTCATATATATATATATAGTGTTAAGAAAATAATATTGTTACATTACTTGTATATATCAAGTAGTAATTTATATTTATGTATCTGTAACATATACTCATATCATATTCACACACAAATTACTTTTCTGTTGTATTATTTATAAACTTTTTATCACAAATGGCCGAATTTGTGATAACTGATGTGTCTGTGATCGTAAGATGTGCATAATATTTCAGTTCAGTACGTTAAAATGTTATTCATACTATTAGATTGACCATTTGGCAAATGTACATCACGTCATTTGTGTGTTAAAAACATCATTTATCAGTTCAACATCATGGCCTTCCAACGGACGAGTATTAAGTGATAATTTTACTGAGTTCCGGTGGTTCTACATAATTATTTAATACATGCGGTGCTTCGTTAAATTCATCGAGTTCATCACCGTTGTCCGCGCCTTGCGCAAGTAAAAAGTATTGTTCGCTTCTGGTGGGCCATAATAAATGTGCCATTACGCAATAAGCAAAACAGTCCGCTGAGTATGTTATACCTGTCAAATCAAAAACACGTGAAGTACACGAAATACTAGTAAAAATAAACGTTTTTATCTTGCCCTAAGAGTTTTACTTACCTAATAATAATTTAAATCTCCATAGCGCACTTACTTGAAGCGCTATAAGTGCTATAATCGGTAAATATATGAACCAAACTAACGATGATGCTCCAAAATGAAGGAGAAAGTTCAGTTTTTGAGTATTATGCTCATATGTCATGGTGTTCCGAAGTTCATATAAAAACCATACCATTATGGCACTTCGAAATAACAATATGAACCATCCCGGCCAATTTTTTTTTTTTTTTTTTTTTTTCACCAGAATGAATTTGCATCTTCCGCAAATCGTGCTGTATATTACCATGTTCCAGACGTATAATAAGATGTGGACAACTCCGTAACAGAACCATATAGCAAACACCAGTGGTTTCCATGTTAATTCCATTCTTGTTACTGCCCATCCTTTGGCAAGTAAGAGCAATAATAACATAAACGATGTCTAAAAATATGAAGAAATATGTGTTATTTTTGTACTAATATCATTAAATATGAAATTTCTAACAAATGAGATCTGCACTAATTATTGACATAAATCAATATTTTATATAATCAGGATTACAAACTGTTATTAACAAATATCTGAAAAATAAAGATGTATGTTTTCTTACCCTTGACAGGATATCAACAATATCACCTGCAATTTCTAATTGCTCATAACCCACTCCATCTAGTGCAAATTTCAACACGTGTATCAAGATTAAACATATTGCCATGAATTCTAATAATAAACTAGCTGTGAACAATCTTGTTACAGGATGCTTTTGCAATCTTACTGCATATAATTGCAGTGGCACCAGTATGATGTAACACATGAAAAACAATAAGTACAGTTCGATGGTATTCTGTCTGTCATATGAGAACTGGTAAGTCAAGGTATTTAGGCCACTGATGTTTGGATTGCCATTCACTAGCCAGATATCATACTCCAACTCATCGTGCTTGCTGTAATGCTCCCATTGGCAAGTTGTCCTGTTTCTGTAGCATGCAACCAGACTCATGTACCAAAATCGTGGTTGCCAGAAATCCTGTATAACATATGTGAATTGATGTCCCTTAACGATATTCCATACAGAATCTTCATCCGGACACACTTTGTCTCGAGGACATGGGACTCGCCTTCGAACACGAAAAGTAAAGTCGTAAATAGCATATCTTGTATCGATCATATATTTTCTGAGCTAAAATAATGTAAATAAATTACCTCAAGAAGTCTTGACCTTCTTCATTACAATGCGGATCGTAGGAACTCTTTTTCAATGTGTTGAACATATAAGCGCACGCGGTGCTCTTGTCTCTGAGTGTGCGATTGCCGTAGTATTCTAGAAAGTGACCACGATCCAATATCGCCAGAGTGATCGGCATGTCGAAGTCCGATCTCGCGGTCACGTTACCGAATATGTAACCATACGAGTCTTTCTGCCGATGTCGATCGGTCTTCTGGAAGCCGAATTTTATTAGAAATCGGAAGAACTCTCTTGTGTTGAACGTGCCGGTGATGTGGGTTGAGTGCGTGTAGTCGAGTTGCACCGATAAGCAGAGTAGCAGCACGCCGAGAACGCGCACCAGTCGCCGATGATGAACGATCATTTTCGAAGAACGTGGATACGACTTCCGACGGTCTCGTTGACGCGTACCTCGCCTCGCCCCGAATCTCGAGCTGTCAAGAGTTGACAGGCACCCTCAGCATTTTCTCACACGATATCGCATGAAGTTATTACGGTTCGACATTTGACGTAAATTCTCTCGTACGCGATCCGTGATTTCTCATCGAGTGAACACAGTCGTAGGATTTTGACGACACTCCGACATCATTGTCGTGATTCGACGTTGTCGCGTTGTCGCTATCACCGGCGACCCGTAATGGTACATACAAAGAATATCGAGTCAGACTGCACTCGAGAAAACGTTACTAACCCACGTTGTGTACTCTTCCTCGCGCTTTGAACTCACATTTTACTATCGATTTCCCCCACTTGAACAAAACTGTCCGCTTTGAGGTAGTCGCTTTCCGACATTCTTTTCTTAGCGATTAAGTACAACGCACGTCTTGTTTAAGATTGTTGCAATCGTGCGTTAAAAAAATAGAAAAACTTTAAAATTACATAATCAACGCATATACATATATATGATGATACATGTCTACATGTGCACACACATTCCTTTGATCAGATTAACTCTTTAGACAGTTTACAAAAAAATACATGTAAAAAGATAAAGTCCAAATTGCATTGCAAATGCCTCAAAAAATATTATTCTATTTTTCTCTATATTTAAAAAGAAATAAAGACAATAACGCTTCGATGCACTCATAAAAAACAATTTAAATTCAATCTTATAGATATATATATATATATATATATAATCACGTGTTTGTGATATTCTTGTTCAATAGCATTTTTATTGCTCCTGGAGCGATTTCTTCTTTTTGTTTAAATTTCATGCATTGTTTAACTTACTATTTTTTTTATAAAATACATTCGTGTTTAATAATTTAATTAAACGTGCGTAACTAGGTATAGCCTATTATATATTTCCAAATCGAAGCTGATTGACTTATATCGCGTATCTACACATCATATCAGTTATGTTCAGAAAGAGCGCTATCAATGTCATTCTATCTTTGTTTTACATCTAATGATCTAACAAATATAATGCAACGCAGCGTCTGTGCGAACTGAAAGTACGTTACATGTATACACCGCCATTTTGACATCACCCTACTCGTGAGTCAAAAGCGCGCCAAAACTGTAGGTTGCTTTTCTCCTCGGAATGAAAATTCTCAAAGGCTATTGCTGCTCGCAAACACTTGTTAGCATTCAAAACTTTCGAAAATTAGAATAAATATTTTAAATCTTATTGAAATAATATTGGAACGGAGAATTCCTCGTAAGAATTAATTTTGGCCCTGAAAAGGGCCGTTGAATGTGAATTAGACGCAAAAGAAACGCTTAAGCACGTTCTCCACGAATTCTGCGTGCCAACTGAATGTCCTTGGGCATGATGGTAACTCTCTTTGCGTGAATTGCGCACAAGTTGGTATCTTCAAAGAGACCGACAAGATAAGCTTCGCTAGCTTCCTGCAAAGCCATGACAGCCGAACTTTGGAAACGAAGATCGGTCTTGAAATCTTGAGCAATTTCACGAACCAATCGTTGGAACGGCAACTTGCGAATCAGTAATTCTGTACTCTTCTGGTAACGACGAATTTCACGAAGAGCCACGGTTCCAGGACGATATCGGTGAGGTTTCTTTACGCCTCCAGTTGCAGGCGCACTCTTACGAGCAGCCTTTGTCGCCAGTTGTTTGCGAGGAGCCTTGCCTCCGGTGGATTTACGAGCGGTTTGCTTGGTTCTTGCCATCGTGAGCGGACGAGCGAATATGCTATGACGATCGGAACGATCTACAGCACAATGATCGGTTCGAACGGGACGTTGGTGCGTATTTATACCCTAGCGGTCCCGTCTGTAGCTAGCTGATTGGCTAACACTGTGGTAGTGGGGATGCATAGCGATGAGTCTTCCTTAGTAAGGATCCATAGTAATAGATGGCGCAACATACTGGCATCACACACAATATCGTACACTGTTTCTGCACATATAGGTATTACCTATACCTATTACACATTTTATCTTAACTTTTCTACAGATTCTTTGACGTTTTTTATCGATGGTATGTCAGTGATAAAAACTTAATTCAACGTGCTAAACTAAAACACTGATGTTTTAAATCTTAAAATATTAATCTTATGGCATATTTTCTATCAAACTTAGAATTTAATAAAGAAATGAGAATAGAAATCGCGTATGTAATAAAAAAAATGAGAAAGAAGAGAGAAACTATTAAACTATAGTTGCACAATTACGAATAATAATAATAATAATATCATGTGTGGAATAAACATGGAATCAAGTTGCGCTGAAAATATTTCACTAATTTAATTAAGTAATTCTGTCTTTATTTCTCATTAAATAATACGAGAGAAAACGATGATTTGCAGCATTTATAGCGTTCTTTAGAAGTTTGGGCTATAAGATTCAAGATTTTTGGAAAACAAGTTTTATGTATTATGTTTTGAGAACATTATTTACATTTTTATGAAATATTTTATTTTAGGTAATTTCTATATATTGGTGTGTGTGTGTGCGTGCGCGCGCGAGAAAGAAAAAGAGAGAGAGTGTATGAATGTGTAATAAAGATAATTGATGCAATAGCACTTATAGCGCGTTTTCCGAACGTAATAATGTAAAATAATATATTGTAACATATAGTGCATATGTTATTTCGCTATAGTTTTTTGGTTTAGTTTGTTGTTAACTAATAGACCATAAATATCCATATTCTACACTAGATTCCTGATTAACCGTGCTGTATGTACTGTTTTAGTATGTTGTTTTGTGTGTTTTAGTACATGTCTTGTAACAAGTGTATTCAGTGTTTAGATTATATTGTTTGCAGGTATATGGCACCTACTGTTTATTTCGAAAAACTTTTCATAAACAGTTTGACGGGTATAAAAATCCTGGCGGAATATAACGGAATAAAAAGTAACTTTATGAACACAATATTGATCAAAGAAATCGATAAGGTCTGTCTCTCTCTTTTTCTGTCTCTCAATGCTTTAATAACCGTTTTTGTTGACATCCAAAACATTTTAATAAATACTTTAATTCTCTCAAAGTGAGATCCGAGGAAATACCTGTTCAGATTAACTCAAAATTCGATAGACAGTTTTTCTATTTATCAGACTTTAATTTGAATCCTTTTTTTTTGTGAAGTCCAAAACAAGATTCTTTAAAGTTCGAAGCAAGAAAGCATCCGGCACTTCTATGATTTATTTCTCTCTCTCTCTCTCTCTCTCTCTCTCTCTCTCTCTTTCTCTCTCTCTTTCTCTTTTTCAGAATATTAAAAAGAGGATAATTTATTAGGACAAATCGGACATGGATATAAGTACGCAGCCGTTTTTCTAAACGAAAGAGAATAGAATTGATACTGCGACATAAATGATTGGCATAGCACGAGGTTAGACGCGACTATATACACATACTATATACACATTAGGAAGGAAGCAATTCAGGAAGGATATCTTTTTCTTGCAAACCTTGTAACATCAAATAGCTCAAGCGACGACAAAACTGAAATGTACCACAAATTACATATGTAATATCGTTTGCAACACAGCGAGATTCGAGGCTAAACGAACATTTACGAAAAAGCGATTATAACAAAGTTTGTCGGAAAGTGCATGTCGTGTAACTACAAAATGTATAAATTGTATGGATGGAGAGACAATTGTACGGTTTAAAAAAACGGGAAGAATTTTTTCTCAAGAAAAGTTTTTTTTTTCAGAGATTCAAAACTTGATATTATTTACGTGAAGATAAATGATACTAAATATATACACTGTACAATATATAATTATTAACAATATATACTTATTAATATATAATTATTAACAATAGCAAAATTTGTTTAGCAAAAAATATTCGTCCATGTAACTTGAAATAATTTTATTCCAAAAATTATATTAATTACACAACATAGTTATTGTTTTATTTATCAAAATATGCATATTTCATTGGCAACAGTTTGCTATGTTGAGTGCTATGATTATTATGTATGTGTGATAGTGAACATCATATGTGTACATGTTAATAGGTTGCCTCACTTCGTTATTAATTTAACGCTTAAACTTTAGAAATTGCTTCGTTTACTTACAAACCAAATTTCTATATATCTTTTCCAAACTAGCAAAGTTTTGCAAGTACAAACAAATGTAAGATGATATAACAATCTATATGACTACAAAAGATGAAAAATCTTTACAGAATGTTCAAAAAATTATGAGTTTCTTAAAAATTTAAATTTGAAGTTTTGTCGTTATTCTATTAATATTTTATATATTAACGTAAAAATATCAAACTAACAATATACTATTCATATTTTGTCAGACAAAATGTCTTACACGTCATTGTACACTAAACTGCGCAGTATTCGCTCGTTTCGTTGCCGAATAGATATCTCGAGATTAATTTTTTTTAATATAGTTAACAATATTTATTGTCACTTTTTTAGTAAACAATAAAATCTTTATCGAGAAATTCATTGATTTGCATTATATATCATAATGCTATGAAACAACAAGGCCATTTGCCTTGTGCATCTTAAGAGCTCGTGTATTCCGAGAGAGCGCGAAATAAATTTCTTATTTTCAGAATAGAAGCTGATACCAGATGGAAATAATTGCTTGAGAACTCGAAGCTGTCCTGTTGGAACATCTTTTTGTATCAACAACACTGAAAATGTCAAAAGAAAAGCTTGATTTTCGTGTTTTTCCGCGACCTATGCTATCGTCACAAAAAGACACGAGCGTCGAAATTCGATTGTGAACAAAATACAGCGATAGCATGAACGTTTAATGTATAGTAAACTAAAATTGCATACACATAGCTACAGATTTGTCTATTTTTCAATGTTTAATTCATATTAGTTTGAGAGAAATAATGTTGCAAAGTCACAGTACGTCTACCGCTCCGTCATTTTCCACCAAACTAGCGGACCGACATAGTAGGCAGGTCTCTCTCCATGGTCCGCGCGCCAAGTACTTACATTGTGACGCACGTCTTCTATCAATGCTCTATTCTACGTTTTGTGGGATAATTTCGATACACGGACGAGTTTTGTACGCAAAGCTAAGTGAAAATGGAAGACAAAGCGACTACGGGAAGCGCAGCTGTTGATGCTGCTGAGAATACTCCTGCTTCTCCTAAGAAGACCACCAAAAGTAAGGCTAAGACAGCACAGGCAAAGAAGGCATCACGACCAGCTACTTCCGAGATGGTGACAGCAGCCATTAAGGAATTAAAAGATCGCAAAGGGTCGTCTCTTTATGCCATCAAGAAGTACATCGTGGCGACGTATAAGGTAGATGCTGATAAGGTTGCACCGTTCATCAGAAGATATTTGAAGACCGCTGTTGAGTCGGGCACTGTCGTGCAAACCAAAGGCAAAGGTGCTTCCGGATCTTTCAAACTCTCGGTAGATAAATCGAAGACCAAACCCAAGGTAAAAGTGCTTCGTGCTCCAAAACCTGAGACTAAGAAAAGCCCGTTGGAAAAGAAGACTGCGCGAAAACCAGCTGTCGCGAAGAAACCTGCTGCTGTCAAGAAAGCTGCCGAGAGTCCTAAGAAACCTGCAGCGAAGAAACCTGCTGCCAAGTCTGTCGGTGAAAAGCGAAAAGCTGCTGCTAAATCTGCTACAGAAACTAAAAAGTCTTCATCAAAAGCAAAGAAAACTGGAACTGCACCCGCAGCAAAAACCAAGAAACCAAAAATTAAAGCAGCGAAATCTGTGAAAACCGCTTCAAAGAAATAATTACAACGAGGGAATCTTCGTGTGCAGTTTACAAATGGCTCTTTTCAGGGCCACAAATCTTTCTCGATGAGGAACAATTCCGAAGTCGCAATTATTACTAATTATATTATTCCTTATTTTATTCCTATTTCCCAACAAAATCATATTTAATTTTATATTCTTTTAGCACACAGTATTTACAACAAGTTTCCTACGCTAATAATAAACAGAAATAAATCCGTGTTCTTTTAAGAATCTGAAATATTTTCAGTTTAGAAATTTATAATCAAACATTAAACAAAATATTCTTTATTTAATAAACTAAAAGTTGATTTAAATTTTTATTATATTCAACATAACACTACTTACACAAACCTCGTTAAATTTTCATTAGCATTCACAGCTCCATTAAATATCTAGTGAATGTCTAAGGATGTTTTCAGTGGAGTTTCGTTCTGTGTACGATGAAATATATTGATATAAGTCATCTACAACAAAATAAGCTAATATGCACGTGTACTGTTGACATAAATGCAAGTCACAGTTGGTTTCATTCTGACATTCTCTTTCTGTCTCTCTATTAATATTGTGTATATCCTTAACTAGTGAATCTTTTTCGAAATTTTTTACAAGAACAGTATACAATTTTTTAATTGTATCATAATACCAAACTTGATTAATTACAACTAAAATCAATAATTAATCGAGACGCTTACTCCAATTTGACATTGTGATCATAATTTCTAGTATTATAATATACAATCAGACTTTCGTAAAAATAACATTTTTATCAATTTCCATAATTTCTCTTTTCGCGCTTACATTTTACTACGTATATCGTTATTTAGCAATATACGCATGCGTAGATTATATACATGTAAGGACTAACAATAAGGTTGCGTTCCGATATTTGCTGTTAACACTATAGAAAAATCTATAGCATCTATATAACGTGGAGTATAGATTCTTAGTACTGGCACAATATATCGGAATATAAATTATAGGGTTCTGATATTTATATCCAATAATGAAAATATAATACAACGTAATGTTAGTTATGATTCGCAGTATTGATAAGTGAAAACAGGAAGTCAAATATCTCCTGGTCTGTTAAATCTTGGTTTGTTGTCGCAAAAAAATATTGAAATTACTTTTACGAAAGTTCAGTTTAATCACAAGCGCATTTTTTAATTGTTAGTTACTAGTAGTATGTAATTAAAGGAACTGATCAGTCTACAGTGTGTAAAACTAAGTGACAAGATTATCTACTTGTAACAAAGATAAAAAAAAACAAGATTTTATTCTACTGCTTTCCAAGATAATTCCATCATGTGATAAATTGGTGGCCCTTAAAAGGGCCGTTAGACTTCTAGCTCCGTACCAAACTTAACCACCAAAACCATACAAAGTTCTTCCTTGACGCTTCAGAGCATACACCACATCCATTGCTGTTACAGTCTTTCTCTTGGCGTGCTCGGTGTAAGTAACAGCGTCACGAATAACGTTCTCAAGGAAAACCTTCAAGACACCTCGAGTCTCTTCATAAATCAGTCCAGAAATGCGCTTTACACCACCACGTCTTGCCAAGCGACGAATAGCTGGTTTCGTGATACCTTGAATATTATCACGTAAAACCTTTCTGTGACGTTTAGCACCTCCTTTTCCCAATCCTTTTCCTCCCTTTCCACGACCAGTCATCTTGAAACACGATGAAAAAACTATCCAAGACGCTTTGCAGCAGACACTAGGAAACCTCAAAGCGAAGTGTGATGTTCGTTTTGAAGAGAAGCCTTTTATATGCACGCTCTGACAAAACTATCCCTACCACTGCATAATGAACCAATCACATTGCTGTACTCGTTAGTCAGGAGTAGGGTTCACGTTTTCATTACAACACGTTTCGAAGCATTTGTAGCGTAACATGAATCTTATATGTATATAGCGTAAAAGGCAGATAAAACTATTAACTTTGTCTTTTTGTTGAAAAATATGCTTTTCTTTATACATTCATTCAGCAGAGCTGCTTTGTAGCAATCGAACGTGATTGACTCTTATTTTCAGAATCAATAAATCAACGTCGAATTAACAAGATAATTCAGCAATTGTTCTGCTGAATTCAGTCTGTTTTCAATATTCACTGTCAGTATTGGAATCTGAATTGACAGTAAATAACAGAACATAACCTACGCTAGCTTTAACAATTAGGTACTATAACGAGATCTGATGCTATATAATTTATTGCAGAATGAGGACCGAAACACAGCTTTTGCATAATACATAAGGCATAAGAAAATCAACCAATCAGATCCTTCTACGAGAAATATAAAGATGGAAATGAAAGACTGATTAATTCTCTTATGTCTTGTGCTTTATTATAATCTTATACACTCGCAAAACAATTTTTTTTGCTGAGCTTTGACAAGTAAACTTTTATTTGTGTCTTCTTCATGTATAATATATTAAAGTTATAACTTTTCTTCGCACGTAGATTATATATTATGTACGTATTACACGTATATATGTATATATATGTGTGTGTGTGTGTGTGTGTGTGTATATATACACATACATATGTATATACAATGTATATACATATATAAGAATTGTTTAGTTTTTTATTAATGTATTCCTACGTGAATAATACATGGGTTGATTACATAAACAGAGTTGTGTAGAAAAAGTTAAATTTTCCAGAACGTTGTATACTTAAAACAATGATAAAATGCATCATGCTCGCTTATCATATTTTTTTTATTATCATATTTTACACAAAGTAACGCTGATAAACTAATTTATATTATTTATTGTACTTAACCCGTGCCTTTCGGCTTTGGATGGCTTCCGCTTATTTTACATATTTTAACAATATAACTTTTCACACTATAACTTTTGTAACATCTAAGTATTTTTAACATTTTTAACATTTTTAAATCTTTTTGTACATTTGAACACTCATAACTCAAACTGTCATTAATATTAATGTCACTCTGTTTATCACTATTTCTTTGGTCTCCTTCCTTATTTTTATCCATCTTTTTTGCCCTTCCTTCTGTTCTTCCGTCTCTTTCTTTTCCTCTGCTTCCTTTTCCTTTTCTTTCCTTATTCTGTCTATTCTTCTCATTACTTCACAGCCTTTCCCGTCCTCTCTTAGGAACTCTTCTTCTGATATTTCATCTCTAGTCTTCTCACATTCTTTCAGTACGTGTGTTATATTCTCTATTTTGGCTCCGCATATTCTGCACATTCTTTCCTGTAAACTAATTTATATAAGATACAAACAATTACGTAAAACCCGTACAAAACATAATGAATTTTATGTTTGCATAGAAATATAATTATGAAAGAAGCATACACTATATTATTAAACATTTACATTTAATCACTCAACTATAATTTGTATTTTTAAAATAAAAATCTATCTTGAAAATAAAGTTGCAATTTTAAAAATACTTTGTAATTTTAACTATTAAATTTTGGATATTAGCAAGATTTATTTCATTGCATATACATATATGATTTACAACAAACTGAAAATTTTCTATGTGAAGAAAAAATATATAAATATCCTTACGCAATAAGAACCAAAGATATTCTGACGCAAAAATTATTTGTGGTCCTAAAAAGAACCGTTTTTTAGGGTTGTGATTTACTAAATATCACAAGAACATTTAACCACCAAATCCATACAAAGTTCTTCCTTGACGTTTGAGAGCGTAAACGACATCCATAGCTGTTACAGTTTTTCTTTTAGCATGTTCAGTATAAGTAACTGCATCACGAATGACGTTTTCAAGAAATACTTTCAGAACACCTCGTGTTTCTTCATAGATCAGACCAGAAATTCTCTTAACTCCACCACGTCTAGCTAGTCGACGAATAGCTGGTTTAGTGATGCCCTGAATGTTATCACGAAGAACTTTTCTATGGCGTTTTGCGCCTCCCTTTCCTAATCATTTTCCACCCTTACCGCGGCCAGTCATTCTGAAGATCTGATAATAAAATTGCTAATGTACACGACACAATCCCTATCGAAGCGAAAAATGCAATGCTCACAATTTACATCGTGCGAGCTCTTTTTTACATGTAGATAGATATCATCCCTACTACTAGTGCATTGACGAATCAGCAACGTGAAGCAGAAGAGTAGTGCTAGAATGTAATGACGCACAATATATCTAACATATAAAAACTCTAAAGCATTTGAAGATAGTTTAGTGCACGACAAGTTAACAAAGTTAACATTTTACTTTTGCGAGAGTAAGAGATATATCAGCACGATGGAGAATGTGAAGAACAAAACTGTAATGATTACCGGAGGAGCTACTGGATTAGGCTACAAATATGCCGAAATATTGCTAAAATATGGTGCAAGAAGTGTTGCTATAATTGATTTACCAACATCAAACGGTCAAAGTGCAGCGACTACGTTGGAAAATGAATTTGGAAAAAATCGTGTTATTTTTGTCGCAGTTGATGTAACCGAAAATTTGGAAACAGCATTTAAAACAGTCATCGATAAGTTTAAAACGCTTGATATTCTTATTAACAACGCTGGTATTATGAACGAACATCTCATAGAGAAAACTATCAATATCAATGTGACAGCATTGATTCGCGGCTCTTTTTTGGCTCTTGACCATATGGGAAAGCATAAAAGTGGCAAAGGTGGTGTAATCGTGAATATTTCATCTATATTTGGATTGTCGACAAATGGTTGCTTACCAATATATTGCGGTTCGAAATACGCTGTTCTTGGATTTAGCCAGGCTTTGGCAGAATTATACGACACTACTGGAGTACGAATTCTTATATTGTGTCCAGGTATTACACAGACAGCTATACTCGAGAATGCCGAACACAGAATTTTTGATATTGCAAATACTGCTGTAGCGCAATCATTATTTGCGTTACCACAACAAACAACTGATAACACAGCATCTGCAATGTTAAATCTTATCCAAAAGGGTAAAAATGGAGCAGTTTGCGTTAGCGAAAACGGTCAACCACCGTATACTGTGGATTTTCCTCATTATTCTAAGCGATCTTTGCCTGTATAAAACTGTGATATCTTGCTTTATTGTTTTATTTAGTCCAGGGTTCTAATGTATATGTACAAATAGTATATACATATACAAGGATACAAATGTGCAATTATATTAAATAAAAAATAAAAAAGTGGTGGTTAAAAGTTATTAAAAAGTGAGTCTATTTACATATGCATCCCTATGAAATGTCATTCCTATCTTTAATATTTCTTTAGTATTTAGAATATATGTTTTAAAAATATCCTTTTAATTCTTAGAAGCTATTATATAAAAATCACGTTAATGCTGTCACGGGTAAAATTTTATTCCAGTTATATTTTTTATTTTGGAAATAAAAAAATTGTCAAAGAAGTTCAATTGTGTGAATAAATACTTTAAAATTAGTGTTGCCAGTGATTATGTTTTTTTAATAACATTAAAACAAAATTCGTGTAGAGTTAAATTTCATTTTGTGCATCTTTCAAACATATCTGAATTCATTCTGATTGTGACGCAATTTTCTTAAACGCGATGTTGTAATTGTTTTAAGTTATCGATTGGCTCTAAGTATGTACATTACTTAAACCTGCATAATTCTCAGAAAACTAACTATAAATATTAAAATTATTTTGAATAAAAAAAAGTCAAGTGTAAGTTTTAACATATATGAATACTAGGTATATAAGTTACGCAACCGTGTCTTAGATAATGAATATAAAAAACAGCATTGTGTATTTTATGATTCCAGGACACCAAACATAGATAACAGCACAATGATTCTCATTTTGACTTGCTAATATGGTTTTCTTTATAAATGTATTTACAAAGTAAATAGACTTATTTAAATATTTTTTACTACTTTTAAATTTCTTTTATTTACGTTGAAATTTTTAAATCTATTTTTAAGGTTAATGTATGTAATATACACGCATGTTGATTTTTTTCTACATGATACTATTTTTGTATGTATCTTAAATTATATGTATGTATCTTTATCATATGTGTTATCCGTAATAGATACCACATATAGTAAATATTAAATTTGAAACAGTATCATTGAAGTAACATTAGTATAACTAAATTTCTATAAACTCAATATATTATCTATAAATCTATATGTTTGAATTCTTATTTACATAAGACTGGTATAATAAGACTAAAATGCTAAAAAATAAAAAGCTTTGTAAAGATATATCGACATGTATTTCTATAGAATTTACTAGTATATATTAAGTTCTTTATTCTTCAAAAAATAGTAAAAATGTCATGTTAATAGTACAATTGTAGTTAAGTATGACATTACAACAATCTCTTAACAAACATTTTAAATGTCTCCTTATAAAAGTCGCATAACCAAGAAATATAAACCTAGTTTTACACTATTAGTCAATCTTTTGTATATTTCATAAAAAAATTTAAAGCACAATTGAAGATAATCTTTCTATTCAGCGCAAAACTATTGATAAATTTAAAAAATAAATAAAAATTTAAGGAAAAACCACAGATAAATAAGATGTTCTTTTAATGAGCAAATTTATATAATCACAATAAATAATAATTTTCTAGTGTTAATTTATTGACATTATTATTTTAAGCCATCTTAATCTTCTTGAACAGCAAAATACGTGTGTACGACACAAACTTACGCACACGACTAAAATCGTTTGTTTGTCCGAATTGAGTATTTATACCACTTTGTAATGCTTTGTGCGTCCAATGGCGTGATAGGAACATAACGATTGGCTGTGACGCGTTACGCGATTGGTGCGCCACCACTGTCGTTTAACCATATATAAGGACTGCATTTCCGTGTTTTCTTCATTCGCCGAGGTTTCGTTCTGACGATCTGATCTACGGTGCTTTACGAGAATCTTTGTTAGCCATGCCACCCAAAGCAAGCGGTAAGGCTGTGAAGAAAGCCGGGAAGGCGCAGAAGAATATCAGCAAAACTGACAAGAAAAAGAAGAGGAAGAGGAAGGAAAGTTACGCTATTTACATCTACAAAGTATTGAAACAAGTACATCCGGATACTGGAATCTCCAGCAAAGCTATGAGCATCATGAATAGCTTTGTCAACGATGTCTTTGAGCGCATCGCTGCCGAGGCATCGCGTTTGGCGCATTATAATAAACGATCAACGATTACTTCCCGGGAGATCCAAACTGCTGTTAGGCTTCTGCTGCCTGGGGAATTGGCCAAGCACGCCGTGAGTGAAGGCACCAAGGCTGTTACCAAATATACCAGCTCCAAGTGAACAATTTCACTTCGAAATAAACGGCCCTTATCAGGGCCACAATTATATCAACTACGTTTGACATCCTCGCGCATATTTTTGTTATTTTTTTAATAAACGTTATTACTATATACTTTAAAAATGTAAAGAATTTGTAGTTGTACGATTTCTTACAGTTTCATCATGTTTAGATAGTGTAGAGATTGAACGATCTTGGAATTTTTTGTGTAAAAAGAATTTATTTTCAAGAAATTAGAAATTGGAGAATTCTGCATCGTTTATTCAATACGTTTGAAAGTGTTTTTTATCAAATACTCTATTTTTAAATATATAAAAGACACGTACAAAATTCTCGTGATATTATACATCGTGTCAAAAGTTTAGTAAGTGAGAAATAAGAATTATAGTATAGGTATAGGAATAAAAATGATATAAAATACAATTATTGAAATGCTGATAACAAAAAATGAATACATGTACTTGACGATTAGAAACATTGACATAAAAGTGCAGTGATGTAAAATCATATGAACGAGATGTTTTAGTAGTAAAGAAAATAGTATAGTACAGATAAGTATATTTCCCTTCAAAAGAAAAAACATCTATCTTAATTTGACTTATGTGTACACATATAAACTTAATTAATTTTGATAAATTGTATAAGTTTTTGTGGAGCGCCATCTTCCTGTGTATAAAAGAATCTGTAGCGTATATAATGAATCTCAGTAATTGATAAATTCTTATACGTATAGTGTGATATTTTTACACAGCGTGTATAAGATGTGACTATGGATGTGACACATTGAAATATAAATGTGTACATATATTATATGTATTTACGTGCCAAAAATGCATAGTTTTATTGAAGTAAAGGTTAGGATGACCTACAGAGAGTGAATATGGCAAATATCAAGCATGTATTTAAATTTGTGGTGATTTTTTAGGTCTAATCGATACAGTTGTGTATTTACAGGCTAGTCACTCATAGATACAATATTAAATAATTTATTTTCACGTTTACTTGCATAAATTATAAAATGCTGAGACAACGACATGTCAATGTTAAAACAGTGAAGGAACTGGATGCATTTCCCAAAGTACCCGAGTTATATGTTGACAAAACTGCAGTTGGAGGAACATGTGAGTTGATAAATATTGACAAAATATTCAATTTAAACATTTTTGATATATATATATATATATATATATATATATATTTTGCTACATATATCATTATCTGTGTTATTGAATATATTT
>QVOA01012103.1:0-34887 GCA_014825685.1 Pseudomyrmex cubaensis | reverse complement strand
TGTGTGACATCTAAGCCTTGTTTTTTAGTATATATACCAATGAGATCGCCTAGCTGTAATTTCTGCAATAAATATGATGTTATATGTGCAGTTGGAATATGACAAATGAGTCGTTTTTTTATAGGCAGGCCAGGTAAGTAGCGTTGTCCATGATGGTTCATTTGGTTTAAATATTGATAGTTTCGAATATTATAGCGTGTTAGTTCTGAAGTGATATCTTTTGAGATTTGTGGTTCTTCTGCGTACCAATCGCTAAAAAAATGGCGGCGCGTTAGAAAAGAAATTTTCTGATGTATATAGCGTGTGCGGATAAGTTCTTGAATGAACATAGTGCGTGATGTGCTGCGATTCAGTGCAACGCAATATTCCAAGAAGGAAAGGCAATCAACTGCATTAAGATTAATTACAAGCTCTTCTTCTTTATTTTCTGAGCCTATGAGGAGATTGCTTTTATATTCTGTTCCTAAAAATGCTTCAGATATTTTTCCAAGTCGTTCAGCTGTGCCAACTTTCTCTGGCATAAGGGTGGTGAGTTCTTCGATTTTTCTTTCAGTTAAAGGGTCAAGAAGAGGTGAAGGAAGATAATTTTCTTCCTCTTTTTTAGTTTCTTTTGCTTTAGAGAGGGAAGGAAGGAGAGAGAGTGCGCCTATAGAAAGAAAGCTTTTTGTTATAAAAAAACGTCGTTTCATCCTCTCTTCTCTCCTTCCATTATGAGTGCATTATAAGCGATTTTTAATGAATTTTAGACGTGATAGCGTTCGCCTTGTTGTGCCATGAGGAAGTAAATGCCTATATCATTGCCATCATTAAGATCGCGTGCAATTTGCTTTGTTGGGTCTTCTTGATTTGTAAAATCCTCTTTAGCATGGGTAATGATAATTTTTAGGCTACGAATATAGTGACGTCCGCCGCAAATAAGTGCGAGCTCTCTTAAAGAGGCAAGGAGTTGGGAGGGTTTCATATGGCCGCAAAGCGCATCATCAGATTGTGTATCTGGGTAGGTTGCTTCTATGAGAATTGCTTTTAATTTACCTGCTTGGATAGAAGGGGCGATTTCTTTCCATAGATTAGCGAGCGGGCGTTCATTTTTGTTATTATCTTCGGGGTCTGCTTCTGTATCGCCAATATAAAGAATTTCTTTATCGCGACTATGAAGAAGGAAAGCTGTTGAGGTAACATTGCCATGTTTAAGTGGATAGGCTTTGACACTTATGCTGCTATCGTTAATTGGTGTTGATTCGCCAATAGTGAGATCTTGATAGTGATATTTTTCTTTTGCAGGTTTTGAGCCGCGATTCCCCTGATTTCCCCATATTTTATTATTAAAGAGATGTTTCGAAATATTCTCTCTGGTTTCTTGTAAGGCGAGAATCGGCTTTGGTGTATCTTCTGTTGAGGCAAATACAAGCCCTGCAACATGATCTAAATGGGCATGGCTGATCAGATAGGCTTTGATAGAATGGTGAAGGATTTGCCCTGTTTGTGATAGGGAGGGTATATTTTTGAAGGGATAATCTTGAAAAGCGCCTGCTTCTAAGGCTTTATTGAGCCCATAGGCGACTGTTCCTGCATCGCATAAGACAGCGTCATAACTATGGAGTGGACGGATCATATAAGCGCTTAGGTTGCCTTCAGCGAGACCGCTTCTTGTGCCAAGAATGATAACTTCGAAATCGGCATTAATATCAGTAAAATGAGGATTAGTAGATTTTTTCTTAAAAGAAAGAAGATTATTTAGTTTTGAAATTTTTGATAAGAATTGATGCTTAGGCATTATGTGTAGCTCCTTTAGAGTAGTGAAATATAAAAATAGAATATCATCAAGATAGTGATAGTGTGATTAAGGTAAAGAAGTTCGTAAAGTGAGAAAAGGATTTTTGATGATAAAAAATTATGAATTTAAAAAGATAATGAGATATTTCCCTTGTTATCTTTTTTTATTGGCTTTTTTAGTGCCTTCTTGGGCGTGGGCAGAAGAGCAGATAGAAATGCCTACGCAGTGTGATAATGCACATTTTTTAAAAGATCGTGCATTAAATGAGAATAATTTTAAGAAATTTTATAATATGCGTGTGATTTCTCAGGATTATCCTGAGCATATTTGCGGTGTTGTTGCGAAAGTTTTTCGTGCGAAGAAAACGAAGAGTGGTTGGCATGGTTATTTTCTTCTTTCTTTGAATGGGCAAAAAATTAAAATTATTTCCAATTTAGATGAAATAGCAGGTGCACCATCTTGGCCTTGGGTGCGTGTTGGCGAACAGGTAGAGGTGCAAGGGCGCTATTATTATGATTCGCCACAAAAACAAGGAATAGATTGGACACATCACGGCACAAGCCGCAAATGGGCTTGCCCTGGTTTTGTGATGGTGGGCACGCAGAAATATCAGTAATTTAGGTATTGGCGTTGTAAGAAAATGTGAGTTCCTTTTTCTTGAGATGGATTTTTACATGACCGCCTTTATTTAATTCTCCAAAAAGAATTTCATGTGAGAGAGGTTTTTTGATTTTCTCTTCTATGAGACGATGGAGTGGGCGTGCACCATGAAGGCGATCATAGCCATGTTCTGCAAGCCATGAGGTTGCCTCTTTACTGAGAGAGAGCGTAATCTTTTTTTCCGCTAGCATGGTTTGCAGTTGCGCAATGAATTTCTTAACAATATGCGCCATAATTTTAGGCGATAGAGGGGAGAAAGGAATAACAGCATCAAGGCGATTTCTAAATTCTGGTGTAAAGAGCCGTTTAATAGCTTCTTCATCTTCTCCTGATCTTTCAGTACGTCCGAATCCTATGGCTTCTTTTGAAAGTTCGGTAGCGCCTGCATTGCTTGTCATGATGATGATGACATTTCGGAAGTCAACCATTTTGCCATTATGGTCGGTAAGTTTTCCGTGATCCATGACTTGTAGGAGGAGGTTGAAGAGATCAGGGCTTGCTTTCTCAATTTCATCAAGCAAAAGAACGCAATGAGGATTTTGATCAATAGAATCAGTGAGGAGCCCGCCTTGTTCAAAACCAACATAGCCTGGAGGTGTGCCAATGAGGCGGGATACAGAATGTTTCTCCATATATTCTGACATATCAAAGCGGATGAGCTTAATATTGAGTATTTCGGAGAGTTTGCGGGCGATTTCTGTTTTTCCAACCCCTGTTGGGCCTGTAAAGAGATAGCTGCCAATAGGTTTTTCTTTATCGCGTAATCCTGCACGAGAAAGAAGTATCGCTGAAGAGAGGGCTTCAATGGCTTTTTCTTGCCCAAAAACACTATCTTCTAGGGTTTGAGGTAAATTGCGCAAGGCGTCTTTATTATCTTGAGAGAGATGGCGTGAAGGAATATGCGCAATCTTTGCGATTGTTGCTTCAATATCTTGGAGAGTAATGGTCTTTTTTCTTTTATTTGGTGGAAGAAGCTGTTGCGCAGCGCCTGCTTCATCAATGACATCAATGGCTTTATCGGGGAGTTTGCGATCGTGAAGATAGCGTGCTGATAATATCACAGCTTGCTTAAGAGCGGAATCTGTATAGCGTATGTGATGATGAGCTTCATAGCGTGTTTTAAGGCCGCGAAGGATAAGAATTGTTTCTGTAATATTTGGTTCAGGGACGTCAATTTTTTGAAAACGCCGCGTCAGTGCCTGATCTTTTTCAAAATGTTGCTTATATTCTTTGTAAGTTGTTGCGCCAATACAGCGCAATTTCCCAGCTGCAAGAGCGGGTTTGAGTAGGTTTGATGCATCCATAGAGCCGCTCGTTGTTGCACCTGCACCAATAAGCATATGAATTTCATCAATAAATAGAATAGCTTCTGGAATTTGTTCGAGTTCTTGCATGATATTTTTAAGACGTTCTTCAAAATCGCCACGATAGCGTGTGCCTGCAAGAAGACTTCCTAAATCAAGACTGTAAATGATTTTATCATGAAGAATTTCGGGAAGATCTTTATTAATAATACGATAGGCAAGCCCTTCAGCAATGGCTGTTTTTCCAACGCCAGGCTCGCCAACAAGAAGAGGATTATTCTTTGTTCTTCGGCAGAGAATTTGAATGGTTCGCTCAATTTCTTTATCGCGACCAATAAGAGGGTCAAGCTTTTGATTAGAGCCTTTTTCGTTAAGATTTGTGCAGTAAGTATCAAGCATTTTTTGTGATTTATTTCTTGATTTATTGCCCTTCTCATTATGATTGTCGCTATCATTCTCAGCTCGTGATGGGCGTTTAGGATTATCTGAAGAATTATAATTTGAAAGAGCTGCAATGGCGTTCAGGCGCGTGAGACCGACTTCTTGTAAGAAAAAAACCGCATGGCTTTCTTTCTCAGCAAAAAGGGCAATAAGGACATTGGCACCATTAATGAGATTTTGCCCGGTGCTTTGAATATGAATAGCAGAGCGTTGTAAGACGCGTTGAAAAGATGCTGTTGGTTGTGGGGGTTCAAACTCATCAGGATGAATAATATTTTTAAGATGGGTTTGAAGAAAATTACTTAAGTTATCTTGGAGTGTTTTAATATCAATATCACAGATTGTAAGGATATTTTGGGCATCAGGATCATCACAAAGTGCATGAAGGAGATGCTCTAATGTAACAAGTTCATGATTATGCTCGCCTGCGAGCATCAAAGCGCGCTGGAGCGTCTGTTCAAGAGCGGATGACAGCATAGGGCACTCCTTGAATGAAAAGCGGTTTGTGATCTTTAAAGGGTAATGTGTTATTATTCAATGAAAGGAAAAACTATGCTTTTTCAAGTGTGCATTGAAGTGGATGTTGATTCTGGCGGGCAAGATCCATCACTTGGGTCACTTTTGTTTCTGCAATTTCATAGGTAAAAATTCCACAAATTGCACTCCCTTCATTATGAATTTCGAGCATAATATTTGTTGCGTCATCATGTGTTTTAGCGAAAAATCTTTGCAGAACCAAGACAACAAACTCCATAGGGGTATAATCATCATTGAGCATAATGACTTTATACATCGAAGGTGTTGCGATTTTTTGTTTAGATACTGTCATCGTTTCATGTGGCATAGATCTTAGATTCCCTCAGTAAATAATCAAAAATATTTGACAGTTTTATTTAACTTTATAGTTAATCTTTCCAAGAAAATTATTATGCTAGAATTATCTGAGAAAGATTAAAAAATGAGTATGGCTGTCTTTTTAAGAAAGATTAAGATTATTTTTTTATTATTTTATAATGAATTATGTCATATAAGGCAGTATATCAGAATGATATAGATAGAGCGTATATCTTGATGATGGTTTTATATAAAGGTTTTTAGGGGAAGTTAGAAGATGTTACGACCTATTCATTATATTCAAAAACCGCTTATGGCGATGATAATGATGGGGTCGTTGGCGACAAGTGCATATGCGCAATATGTAGGGCATATATCTTCTTATGTGATAAATGTTGATAATGGGGCTATTTTAGAACAATCTGATGCAGATTTGCAGCGTTATCCTGCATCACTCACAAAATTAATGACGCTTTATCTTACATTTCAGTCACTTTCTCATAATGCAATAAGCACGCATTCTATGATGCCTGTCTCGATTCATTGCTCTATACAAGCGCCATCAAAATTAGGATTAAGACCAGGAACACATTTGAGTGTTGAGCAGGCTATTCTTGCTTTGGTAACAAAATCTGCCAATGATGCAGCCTGTGTTTTAGGTGAATATCTTGGTGAGGGAGATGAAGAGCGCTTTGCCCAAAAAATGACACGTCAAGCGCGGGCACTTGGTATGTCTAATACGACTTTCCGTAATGCTTCTGGTTTGCCTGACCCTGATCAAGTAACGACTGCGCGTGATCTTGGTCATTTAGCGCAGCATCTCATTCATGATTTTCCTCAAGATTATCATTATTTTGGTGTTGATAGTTTTTATTTTAGACGTCATGCGATTCCTAATCATGATCCCTTATTAAAACTTTATCAAGGTGCTGATGGATTAAAGACAGGCTATACTGATCTCGCAGGGCATAATTTGGTCAGTTCTGCAAGGCAGGGGCATTATCGCTTGATAGGCGTGGTGCTTGGTGCACCATCAAATGAAAGCCGTAATCAGGCAATGATTAGCCTTTTAAATAAAGGCTTTACAGATGTAGGTCAGGCACCGCTTCCATTGCTGCCACCGCCTGCTCATTCGCATTATAATTCAAAACATTCCCATATGAGGCAAGGTGTTGTGTTAGTTTCTTATCGTCCGCATCATAGTACGGGTCGTCATGTTGTTGTGCGCCATATGAATGTATCAAAGCGCGGGCATCATCGTTCTTGATTTCTAGAGCAGTTATTTGAATGAAGTGATATAGAATTAAGTGATATAGAATGAAGTAATATGTATGAGAAGTCTTCTTATTGTAAGGTTCTTGCTGTAAAGAAGGATTTATTTTACCTTTCTCGGTACTGATACATAATTTTTATGTGATAATTTTTTAAGAGAAGTCATATGTCATCACATTATGATCGCAATATCCATATTTATACGCAAGACGATTTTAAGCATCTTCGTGAAGCGGGGCAGCTTGCTGCGAAAACACTGGATATGATTACAGAGCATGTCAAAGTTGGTGTGACAACTGATGCGCTTAATCAGATTATTCATGAATTTACGCTTGCCCATAATGCAACGCCTGCACCTTTGAATTATCGTGGTTTTCCAAAATCATGCTGTATTTCTGTGAATCATGTGGTGTGTCATGGCATTCCAAGTGAGAAGAAATTACAAGAAGGCGATATTGTTAATATAGATGTGACCTCTATTTTAAATGGATGGTATGGCGACACATCGCGCATGTATATTGTTGGAAAAGCGCCACGTAAGGCAGAAAAGCTTGTAGATGTGACGTATGAGTCTTTAATGTTGGCAATAGAGCAGGTAAAGCCTGGTGCAACATTGGGCGATATTGGGCATGTTATTCAAACACATGCAGAAAAGCATCGTTTCTCTGTTGTGACAGATTTTTGTGGTCATGGTATTGGGCGTGAGTTCCATCAAGCGCCGAATGTTCTTCATTATGGCAAGCCTGGTCAGGGTGTTATTTTACAAGCTGGAATGGTGTTCACAATTGAACCAATGCTTAATATTGGCAAGCCAGATACAAAGATTTTAAGTGATGAATGGACTGCCGTAACCCGTGATCGGACGCTTTCAGCACAGTTTGAGCATCAATTAGGTGTTACTGAGGATGGGTGTGAGATATTTACCCTCTCACCTCGTGGATATACGAAACCACCTTATATTTTATAGTCGTTTCATAATAACATCCTTGATATTTAGCTGGAGATTCTGATGATAAAACGCTTCTCTCTTTCTCTTTTAGCGGCGTCTCTTTTAGTGCCAACAGCATGGGCGGGCGATTTAAGTGCTGATCATGATCCTCTTGCTTATGGTCCTGATCAAAAACATGCGGGGATATTGGTTTCTGCACCCCATGGGATGGTGGTTTCTGCACAAAAATTAGCATCACAAGCAGGATCTGAGATTCTGAAAGAAGGGGGGAATGCGGTTGATGCTGCTGTTGCTGTGGGCTATGCGCTTGCGGTTGTTTATCCTGCAGCAGGCAATTTAGGCGGTGGCGGTTTTATGACGCTTTATCTTGGGCATGGGAATAATAATCCAGGCCCTGGCGTGTTACGTCATGGTCATACAGTTTTTGTTGATTTTCGTGAACATGCACCATTAAGTGCAACAGCAAATATGTATTTAGATGCATCTGGCAATGTGATTAATGGCGCTTCTACACAGGGTTGGAAAGCTGTTGCATTGCCTGGCACTGTTGCGGGCTTAGAGGGTGTGCGAGAGCGTTGGGGGCGTTTAAGCCGTGAGCAGGATATGGCACCTGCGATAGCGCTCGCACGTGATGGATTTATTCTTCAAGAAGGGGATGTTGAACTTTTAAACACATCCCTCCCTTATTTTAAACAAGATCCCTATGCGCATTCTATTTTCTTGCGTTCTGATGGCAGCCCCTTACAAATAGGTGATCGCTTAGTGCAGAGTAATCTTGCACAGACATTAACATTAATTGCCCGTGATGGCGCAGATGCGTTTTATCATGGTGCGATTGCTGATGAGATTTTGCGTGTTAGCCAAAAATCTGGCGGTCTTTTGACGCAACAAGATTTTAATGCATATCATATTCGTCTAGCACCTCCCTTGCGTTGTCATTATCGAGGTTATGAGATTCATACAGCACCACCGCCAAGTGCAGGGGGTGTGGCTTTATGTGAAATGCTGAATATTTTGCAAGGGTATGATATGGCGGCTTTAGGTCTTCATACAGCCCCTGCTTTGCAGCGTGAAATTGAAGCAATGCGTCAGGCTTATGCAGATAGGCAAAATCTAGGCGATCCAGATTTTGTTAAGACAGTAGGTTCCGATGTTGCGCACCTTATTGATCCCGCTTATGCAGATAAAATTCGTGCGTCTATTCCTTTAGATCATGCTGTTTCATCATCATCACTTAAGCCAATAAATGCGATATCAACGCATGAAAAGCATGAAACAACGCAATTTTCTGTTGTTGATCGTTATGGTATGGCTGTTTCTGCAACTTATACACTTGATGGCTGGTTTGGTGCAGGTGTGATGGCAGGCAATACAGGTATTTGGATGAATGACGAAATGGATGATTTTGCCATTAAACTAGGAACGCCTAATATGTTTGGTATTGTTGGTTCAGAGGCGAATGCAATTGCACCAGGTAAAGCGCCGCTTTCGTCAATGTCGCCAACGATTGTCACAAAAGATGGGCGCGTCATCATGGTAACAGGGAGCCCAGGTGGTTCAAGAATCCCGACTATTACCTTATCAACATTACTTGGTGTTATTGATTATGGTCTGACATTGAATGAAGCAGTTGATCTGCCGAGAATTCATGAGCAATGGATGCCTGATGGGGTAGAGGTTGAAGTTGGTGCAGTTTCTGAGCAAGTTGCAGAAAGATTGCAACAAGAAGGCTATAAGCTTGTTCCACATCGCCCTTGGGGAATCGTAGAAGCGATTTTGGTCGGAAGCCCTTCTTTAAATGCAGCAAAAACATCTATGGTTTATGGTGCAGCTGATCCGCGCCATGCTGGAGGTGCGGCTATAGGTGAATGATTTGGATAGGGGGGATGCAAGAAAATAAAAGAAAGGGACTTGCCTTTCTCCTTCTTTTTCGTTAGAAAAAATAAGGAAAGTCAGCTCTGGACATTTGGCTTGCGAACTCGGTCAGGTTCGGAAGAAAGCAGCCGTAGTAATGTTTAGATGGGTTAGATGTCTGGCTTTCCACCTTATTTAGCAGGGTGTATCCTGTTCTGAGGAGTTTATAAGGAAGTATTATCAGTTTATGAATGAAGATGATCTTCCTGCTTCTTTAGATATTTCCCAAACGCAGCAATATCGTGTTTTAGCGCGTAAATATCGTCCGCAAAATTTTGAGGATCTTATTGGTCAGGATTCGCTTGTGCGTGTATTACGTAGAGCGTTTGCTGTTGGTCGTGTTGCGCATGCTTTTATGCTAACAGGGGAACGTGGTGTTGGAAAAACAACGACAGCCCGCATTATAGCCCGCGCGCTTAATTGTGTAGGTGAAGATGGTTTAGGTGGGCCTACCGCAACACCTTGTGGAAAATGTGAAAATTGTAAGGCAATATTAGCTGACAGGCATCCAGATGTTTTGGAAATGGATGCAGCATCACGTACAGGCGTTGGTGATATAAGGGAAATTATAGAAGCGGCGCGTTATCGCCCGATTCAAGCACGTATGAAAGTGTTTGTTATCGATGAGGTGCATATGCTCTCTAAGCCTGCTTTTAATGCTTTATTAAAAACGCTTGAAGAGCCGCCTGAGCAAATCACCTTTATTTTTGCAACAACAGAATTACGAAAAATTCCTATTACGGTTTTGTCACGTTGTCAGCGTTTTGATCTTCAGCGTGTACCCCAAAAAATTCTTGCCGAGCATTTCTCAAATATTGCAAAAAAAGAGAATGTTTCTTTAGATGAAGAAATTTTTTCAATTGTTGCACGTGTTGCAGATGGTTCTGTTCGTGATGGGCTTTCTGTTTTGGATCAAGTGATTGCGCAAGGGGCGTATGATGTTGATTCTGTTATGCAAATGCTTGGATTAGCTGATCGCGGGTTAAGTTTTGATCTTCTTGAAGCTGTGATGGCGGGCAAGGCTGATAAGGTTTTAGAAATAACAGATTATGCTTATCGTTCTGGTGCAGATTTAACGATTCTTATTAATGATCTCTTAGATCTTTTGCATCTTTTATCACGCTTAAAAACGCTTCCATCTTTACGAGAAGGAAGAGAGATTTCTGAATTAGAGCGCGTTCGTGGTGGAGAGATTGCCGATAGGCTTTCTATGAGTGTTATTGGGCGCGCTTGGCAAATATTACTTAAAGGCTTGTCAGAAATTTCTGATGCACCTGATACACGTCAAGCAGTGGAAATGCTCTTGATTCGTCTCTGTTATGCGAGTCTTTTGCCAACACCTGATAAAATTATTCGTCAAGTTTCTCATGTGATGCAAAAAGAAGGTGGGGATTTTTCTTCTTCACCACCCCCATCGCCGTCTTTACCAGAATCATATTCCCCTCCTACCCCAATAGAAGGGCGCCATATAGAGAGAGAAGAGGCGGGGCAGCCGCATAATATAAGGCTTGTGGCCAATGGTGGTGCAATTATAGAAGCAGAGAGGCAGCGCCATCAAGATGTGATATTAGCGCCTAAAACTTGGCGTGAACTTGTAAATTTTATTAGAGAGAAAGAGAGCCATCCTTGGCTTCATGGTATTTTACGCTATGAGGCGCATCTTGTCTCTTTTACACCTTCTAGCATTGCTTTAAGAATTGATGATGCTTCTGTAAGAAGGCGCGCTTTTAAAGAATTATCTTCGCTTTTAGATACGTTTTTTCCGAATATATGGACTCTTGTGTCTTCTCAAGAAGTTGGTGAGCCAACACTTGATGAGCAAAGTGAAAAAGTTGTGACGCTTCATCGTCATGCAGCAGAGCGTCATCCTCTTGTAAAGGCAATTCTGACAACATTTCCTGATTCTCAATTAGGAGAGATACGTGATCCTTCTTTAGATGCTTATGGTTTGCCACCTGAAGGAGATTTAATGCCTTTAGGTGAAGATATGCCGCCAGATATAGAATTCGCACCGCTAGATGCCGAATTTATTGAAGAAGATGATCTTTAAGTAAAAGAGATTATTTTTTATATGCCTTTTTATAGGTTTTATAATTTTGTAATATAGATACGTGAAATATAGATAATCGAAAGGATATTAAGAGATGAAAAACTTAGCTGGAATGATGAAGCAGGCGAGTCAAATGCAAACGCGGATGCGTGAAGCACAAGAGACACTTGCAAAATTAGTGGTTCATGGTGAGAGTGGAAATGGTCTTGTTAAGATCACCATGACTGGTAAAGGTCTAATGACTGGGATTGAAATTGATCCACAACTTGCAGATCCTTCTGATATGGAAACATTACAAGATCTTATTTTGGCTGCGCATAAAGATGCAAAAGAAAAATCAGAAGCAGCGAATGAAAGTGAAATGGGTAAAGTAACAGGTGGTTTGAAGCTTCCTCCTGGGCTTGATCTTCCTTTTTAAGATTTATTAAAGCTACTTTAAGAGTAATAAATTTAAGAGTAATAAGGCATTTTATGGCGGTAAGTCCAGAGATTGAGGCACTTGTTAAAGAGTTCATGCGACTCCCTGGACTTGGCGCACGTTCTGCACGGCGAATCGCGATGTTTTTGCTACAGAAAAATGAAACACGCCTTGTTTCTCTTATGGATGCTTTGCAAAATGTTTCTGATAAAGTGCAGAAATGTACGCAATGCGGTAATTTGGAATGTCAGAATCCATGCTCTATTTGTTGTGATGAAACACGTAAGCGTGATCAGCTTTGTGTTGTTGAGCATGTTGGAGATTTATGGGCTTTAGAAAGAGCGGGAGCGCATCAAGGGCTCTATCATATTTTAGGTGGTATTTTATCGCCTTTAGCAGGGATAGGCCCTGAAGATCTCAATTTAAAGCCACTTTTTCAGCTATTAGAACAAAAGCAAATTAAAGAAGTGATTTTAGCTTTAGGAACAACGACAGAGCGGGCAGAGACTGCTTATTGGCTACAGGGGAAATTGGCAGATTATCCAATTAAAATTACACGGCTCGGTTATGGAATGCCGATGGGGGGTAATTTAGAATTCTTAGATGATGGGACTCTCGCCGCTGCTTTTATGACGCGCCGCACTTTAGAAGTATAATAGAGATATGATGGCGTATAAAATTTCGTCTAAAATACCGCGTATTGCCTTAGTGACAGGGGGGGCAAAACGTATAGGGCGGCATTTAGTTGAGATGCTTGCGCGCCAAGGTTTTTCTGTTGCGATTCATTATTATCAGAGCAAAGAGGAGGCTGTTGCGCTCGCGCGTGAGATTAAAGAAAAATGGCAGGTTGATGCAGAGAGTTTCTATGCCGATTTAAGTCAAGAAGAGGCATTGATTCCTTTGATGGAATCGGTCGTAGAGAGATTCGGTATGATTGGTATCTTGATCAATAATGCTTCTTTATTTGAACGTGATGAATTTCTAACAGCTACTTTTGAAAGTTGGGAGAGGCATCTTAGTCCGAATTTACGTGCGCCTTTTGTTTTATCGCAGTGGCTTTATCGCCATTTATCAGAAGATAAAGAAGCCTTGATTCTTCATATGCTTGATCAGCGTGTTTTGAATTTAACACCGCATTTTGTGAGTTATACGCTTTCACGTTCTGCATTATGGAGCCTTACCAAAACAATGGCTTTAGGATTCGCACCGAGAATCCGTGTGAATGCTTTGGGTCTAGGGCCTGTTCTTAAGGCAAAAGAGCAGAGAGAGGAACATTTTGAGCAGATGTGTCAAAAAACGCCCCTTAAATATAGCGCAACACCGCAAGAAGTTGCAGAAGCTGCTTGGATGTTATGCGCTCTTCCTTCTGTGACAGGGCAAATAATTGCTTTAGATGGGGGGCAACATCTTCATTGGTCTCCACAATAAGAGCTTTTAGTATCGTAAGGTCTTATTTTTATTTATAATTTTGTGCAGCAACTTCTGCGGCTTTTGTATAATTTTCGATGACAAAAGCGATGGGTTGCTGTGTTTTTATATCAAGAAGTACTGCTTGATTTTGTAAAATAAAAGGCGAATTTGAAGAAAAATCTTTTGTTTCTAAAGCATGACGAATAAAATTCTTTTCCCCAACAGCGCGCCCAAAAGGTGTGTGTGTGTTAAGAAGAATCTCTTGTATTTTGTCAGGAAGGCGTGCGGGAACATAATAATTCCAAGCCTCTGAGAAAGTGATAGAGGCACATTTTAGCTGTACATGTCTTACTCTGATAGTATTTTTATTTGTAACTTTTAAATAATTAAGAACATCACTTGGAATATTCTGCAGATTATTTTCTGGAATATGATGAATATAAATTACATTTTTGCAAAATTGCTGCAATGTTGCTGTTGCACTTTCCCTTTTATTAAGGGCATTTTTTAAAAGAGTATTATCTACAGCTTTTGCCGAAGGATAACCTAATAAAGGCAAGAGAGATAAAGAAAGTAAGAGCATTTTTTGCATGAGACGAACCTCAAGAGAGAAGAAAATCTTCGCTCTTGAGGCTGGACAATTTTAGTTATCGTCATGTTCGTCTTTATCTGTGCTGACTTCGATATCATTGCTAATATCGTCATCATCAAGTGTATCATCATCTGTTATGACATCGTCATCAGCATCATCTGCTGTGAGATCAACATCATCTTCATGTTCATCTTGAGAAAGATCTTTATCTTTATCTTCGATAAGTCCTTCATCGCGACGCTTAAGACGTGAGATATTTGTTGGTTGTGTTGTGCCGCATTTAGGGCACACTGGAGGAATACGGTTTAGATCGTAAAAACGTGCGTCACAATCAACACATGTGCGTTTGAGACCAAGTTCAGCTTTTGCCATAATGTTATAAGCCCATCCAATGCCACGAGTAGAAGTTCTTGCGCCATGCCACTTTGTGGGCGCGCTGTCAAATATTTCTCTTTTATTTTTTTATGCTAAACTCCTAGATGATATAAAAGAATAGTCACTTTTTCTTTAATTTATGCCCGTTTTGTCCTTTTGATCAATGGTATTTCACATGACTAAAAAATTTCCTTTAACAATTTCTTCAGCCCCTACTGGTTTGAGTGGGCGCATTTCTGTTCCTGGTGATAAATCTATTAGTCATCGGGCTTTGATGTTTGCAGCTTTAGCACGTGGCATCACAACAATTACTGGCTTGCTAGAGGGTGAGGATGTTTTACGTACAGCGCGTGCGGTAGAAGCTCTTGGCGCAACAATGCGGCGGGGAGAGGGGGGGTGGATTGTTGAAGGATTTGGTGCCCATGGCATTAAAGAGCCTAATGATGTGCTTGATATGGGCAATTCTGGCACATCAGCGCGTCTTCTTTCTGGAATTTTAGCGAGTCATCCAATTGTCACAATGATGACAGGCGATGAATCGCTTCGTAAGAGACCCATGGGGCGGGTGACAGTGCCGCTTTCAGAAATTGGTGCCTCTTTTATCACGCGTGAAGGCAAGCGTCTTCCTATGGCGATTAAAGGGGTTGGTGATGGGAAGGCTTTTCAATATAGGCTTCCAGTTGCGTCTGCACAGGTTAAATCGGCTGTTCTTCTTGCTGGTCTTAATTGCCAAGGTGAGACGATTCTCGAAGAGCCAACTGTAACGCGCGATCATACAGAAAATATGTTGCGTCATTTTGGTGTTGATGTTGCGATTGAAGAGATGGAAACTGGTGGGAGAAAGATTCGCCTTAAAGGGCCTGCGAGTTTGGTTGCGCGTGATGTTCATGTTCCAGGGGATCCATCTTCAGCAGCTTTTCCACTTGTTGGGGCCTTGTTAATACCAGAATCCAATATTGTGATTGAAAATATTGGCTTAAATCCATTACGCACGGGCTTAATAACGACATTGCAAGAAATGGGGGCTTCTTTACGTATTCTCAATGAGCGTCTTTCTGGTGGTGAAATTGTTGGTGATATTCATGTAAAATTTAGTCGTTTGCGTGGTGTTATTGTGCCAGAAGAACGCGCGCCTTCAATGATTGATGAATATCCGATTCTTTCTGTGGCTTGTGCTTGTGCGCGTGGTCAATCGCGTCTTTGTGGGCTTTCTGAATTGCGGGTTAAAGAAAGCGATCGTTTTGCCTCAATCGTTGCGATGTTAGAAGCGAATGGTGTTGAGGTGGATGTGCAAGGTGATGACCTCATTATTTATGGGCGTGAGCGCATTTTCGGTGGTGGTAAAATAGAAACTTTCATGGATCACCGCCTTGCAATGAGTGGTATTATCTTGGGCTTAATTGCGCGTAACCCTGTTCAGATTGATGATATTTCTTTTATTGAAACGAGCTTCCCAGGTTTTGTGAGCTTGATGGATCGTTTAGGGGCGAATCTTCTCAAACCAACTAAGAAATTGATTATTGCAGTAGATGGGCCGGCTGCTGCGGGTAAAGGAACATTGGCAAAAGCTTTATCTGAGCGCTTTAAGATTCCTTATCTTGATACAGGCCTCCTTTATCGGGCGGTAACGCGGCGCATTTTGGATGCGGGTGCAGATTTAAATTCTGAAGAGGTGCTGCGTCATCATGCAAATCTTTTGAGACCATTTGATTTAGAGCGGAATGATCTTCGCACTCCTGAGATTGATGGTGTGGTGTCTCTTGTAGCGCGTCATCCTGTTGTGCGTGAGGTTTTACTTGCATGGCAGCGTAATTTTGCCAAAGAATCTGGTGGCGTTCTTGATGGGCGTGATATTGGCACAGTTATTTTCCCTGATGCTGATATAAAATTCTTTATTACAGCCTCGCCTGAAGTAAGAGCACAGCGGCGTTATCAGCAACGTTATGGGCATATTTGTAATGATGAAGCACGCTTAGAGGCAGAAATTGCAGAGCTTACACGGCGCGATCAAGTTGATGCGTCACGTCTTATATCGCCATTAATTCCTGCGACAGATGCGATAGAAATTGTGACAGATGATCTTAATGCGTTCGATGTGATGAATTATGTAACAAAAATTCTTCATGGTCGTGGATTAGTTGGGTAAGTAAGATAAATATCTAAATATTATTAAATATTTTTTAAATAATATTTTATAGTGGGAATATGAGGGAAAGCTATGAAGAACATCATAATTTTCTTAAATTAGTCTCTTGACATTCCCCACTATAAAAGTGTTGGTAATAAAGCCTTTAAAATGTGTAGCTGCATTTTAAGGCATGTTTTTGCTAAATTGGACGTCTTGCTTTAGCTACAAAGAAGGCGGAGTCGTTATAAGATAGGCCTCTTTTAAGAGATTGGAGGCAGTTTATAGCGCAAGGCATGGGTAAGAAATATTTCCCATTTGTGATGGGTTTAATAAAAATTCTTACTCTGGAATGCTGGATTTTACATGGCTTCTGCCACTCAGAATGAAGATTTTGCTGCTCTTTTAGACGAAACACTTGGGAGCGATAGCGGTTTTGACGGTTCAGTCGTACGTGGGCGTATCGTGCGCCTTACAGATGATCATGCGATTGTTGATGTTGGTTTAAAAAGTGAAGGACGTGTATCACTTCGCGAATTTGGGCCACCAGGAGTTCCTCCTGATGTTAAAATCGGTGATTTGCTTGAGCTCTATGTTGAGCGTTATGAAGATCGCGATGGTTCTATCGTTCTTTCACGTGAAAAAGCACGTCGTGAAGAAGCATGGACAGCGCTTGAACGTGCTTTTGCTAATAATCAACGCGTTAATGGCACAATCTATGGTCGCGTAAAAGGTGGCTTTACGGTTGATCTTGGTGGGGCAATGGCCTTCCTTCCTGGTAGCCAAGTTGATATTCGTCCAGTGCGTGATGTTGGTCCTTTGATGGGGCATCCACAACCTTTCCAAATTCTTAAAATGGATCGTGCACGTGGCAATATCGTTGTTTCACGTCGTGCTGTTCTTGAAGAGACACGTGCTGAGCAGCGTTCTGAGTTGATTCAGGGTCTTACAGAAGGCATGATCTTAGATGGTGTTGTAAAGAACATCACAGATTATGGTGCCTTTGTTGATCTTGGTGGGGTTGATGGGCTTCTACATGTAACAGATATCGCATGGAGACGCATTAATCATCCTTCAGAAGCACTTCAGATCGGAATGCCTGTACGGGTACAAGTTATTCGCTTTAATTCTGATACACAACGTATCTCTCTTGGTATGAAGCAGCTTGAAGCTGATCCATGGGAAAATGTTGCTGTTAAATATCCAGTCAATGCACGCTTTAGCGGTCGTGTGACAAATATTACAGATTATGGCGCATTTGTTGAGCTTGAATCTGGTGTTGAAGGTCTCGTCCATGTTTCTGAAATGTCTTGGACAAAGAAGAATGTGCATCCAGGTAAAATTGTTGCAACATCTCAAGAAGTTGAAGTTATGGTTCTTGATGTTGATAACAACAAGCGCCGTATCTCTCTTGGATTGAAGCAAGTTCAGCGTAATCCTTGGGAACAATTTGCTGAAGAACATAAGGTTGGTTCTGTTATTGAAGGCGAAATCCGCAATATCACAGAATTTGGTCTCTTTATTGGTCTCTCTGCAGATATTGATGGCATGGTTCACATGTCTGATCTGTCTTGGGATGAGGCAGGTGAAGAAGTTATGAAGCGTTACGAAAAGGGTCAAGTGGTTAAAGCTAAGGTTCTTGACGTTGATGCAGAAAAAGAGCGTATTTCGCTTGGTATTAAGCAACTTCAAGAAGATCCTGCTGCTGATGTTCTTGCACGTATCAACAAAGGTGACATTGTCAGCTGCGTTGTTACAGCAATTCAAAGCAATGGTATTGAAGTTAAGGTTGATGATGTTCTTACAGGCTTCATCCGCCGTGGTGAGCTTGCACGTGATAAGGCTGAGCAACGTCCAGATCGCTTTGAAGTTGGCGAAAAGGTTGAAGCAAAGATTATTACGTTGGATCGTGCATCTCGTAAACTTGCTCTTACAATTCGTGGGCGTGAAGTTGAAGAAGACAAGCAAGCAATCAGTGAATATGGTTCATCTGATTCTGGTGCGTCTCTTGGAGATATTCTTGGTGCAGCTATTCGCCGCAGCAAGACAGAAGATTAAAATTATTTGCCTTTCTATCAATGTAAACTTGGTAAGATTGGAGAAAGAGGGGCAGCATAATGTTGCCCCTTTTTTATTATCTTCCTTATTGCGATTCTTTTTGATTAAGATAGATTAAGATAATATTTATAAGATAATATTTAGAAATATCTTATGATGTTTTGGTTTTAATATGCGTTTTGTTTGTTCATATTTTAGGCATTTAGGGGAATAAAGGTGGCTGTTCTTTATAATACAAATTATACACATAACCCTAATGCATATTTAACATTAGCGATAAAACGTGCAGCTGAGACGTTATTTGGTAAAGGAAATATCGTTCTTGCTGATAATATGTCGCTTGCTGCTTTAGCAGCTTCTGCCCAGCATGATACGCTTTTATGCATTGATGGGCAGAGGTTAAATATTGCTCTTATGCGCCGTATTCGTCCTGCGTTTAAGACGATGATTTTATGGACTTTTGAAGATCCATTTATGCGCGATTTTAATGCGGAGCATTCGGGTCTTTTTGATTATATTTTTACTAATGATCCCTCTTGTGTTGATGCATATCGTGGCAAAGGTCATTATTTGCCTCTTGGGGCAAGCCAATGGCTTCATGAACGCACGGTGCTTTCTGCAGAAGAGCTAGAATATGATTTATGTTTTGCAGGCACGATGTGGCCTAATCGTGTAAGAACGTTACGGCGTGTTCTTGCAGCTTTTCCTGATGCGCGTGTTAAATTAATTTGTCCAGGAAATGAATATCTTCCACCTTTGCCAGATGATTTAGCAGCTCTTGCTCTGCAGCGTCCTGTAAGTCATGAAGCCTTTATTGATTTTGCTAATATTAGTGCTGTTTCATTAACGATGTTTCGTGACTATGCAAGTCATGGGAGTGTAAGCCAAGCAACAGCACCGGGCCCGCGCTTTTTCGAATTAGCTTTAGCGGGGACTGCGCAAGTTGTTGAAGCAGCGCCAGGGATGGCTTCTGAATATTTTGATGTACTTGATGGGGTGAGTGTTGCGCGTGATGAAGATGGTGTTGTTGAAGCAATTGCACGCATTTTAGATAATAAAGCGACACGCCGTAAGATGGCATTAAGTGCACAAAAATCGGCTTTACAAATGCATCTTTATGAGCATCGTTTAGAGCAGATTCGTGATATTACACGGGCGAATTTTAATCAGCGTTCTGCAAAATCTATCGCTATTTTAGAGCGCCGCCGCCGCTTGCGTGTGTTATTTTGCACCCATTCTACAGTTCATGAGCAAGATTGGGGAGGGGTAGAGGTTTATCAACGTGTTCTATGTTCTTTATTAGGGCGTGAGGTTGAATTTTTCTATTGGCTTCGCCGTGGTGTTTCTTGTCGCTTATTAAGTGCGGGCGGGCAAGAGCTTGAGCATTTTGATGTTGCAGAAGGTGATTGGCAAGATGTGCTTTGTGATGCGGGAGAAGAAAGTGTTTTCTCTAGCGTTATTAGCCAATATAATATTGATGTTGTGCATTTCCAACATTTAGGTCATCACGCACTCTCTCTTCCGATTATTGCAAAAGCGAATGGGGCGGGTGTTTTATATTCTGCACATGATTATTGGCTGATTTCGAATCGTTATAATTTATTAAATCAAGATATGTGGTTTTCAGAAGAGCAATTTTCTTCTGTATTAGCCATGGATATCATGCTTAAAACAGCAGAATCGATCGATTATGGTGGAGAGCAGACACGGCGTGCTTTTATTAGTCGTATGCTTCATAATGTTGATGCTGTTATGTTTGGGACAGAGTATTCCCAAAAAATGCTGCATAAAATTTATCCAGTGCTTGATCAAAAGATAAGTATCGTGAATGGGATTCCAAGCCCAGATACGACAGTTCCTGTTGTGTTTAAAAAATATGAACCTTTAAATGGACGCCCGCTTGGTGTTGCCATTATTGGTAATTTTTTGCGCACAAAAGGGGCAGATACTGTTATTGCTTTGATTAAAGCGGCGCATCCAGAACATTTTCATTTCCATATTTTTGGTTATATTCATCCAGATTATCATAGTATTTTTGAAGAAATGAAGCTGCCGCATCTCACAGTTCATGGGCGTTATGAGATTGGCAATACAGATGCGTTAAAAATTGCAGATGTTGCTTTAATGCTTTCTATTTGGCCTGAGACTTATTGTATTTCTTTATCAGAAGCGTGGCAGCATGGTCTTATACCGATAGTGACTGATATTGGCGCACTTCATGATCGTGTGCATGATGGGGTGAATGGTTTTAAAGTTCCTGTTGGTAATCCTGCAATGGTTCTAGAGCGTTTAGAGATTTTGCGCTCAAGTGAGTCATTGCGAAAAAAAATTATGGATTCTTTTGATTCTTCTCTTTGGACACATGAAGGCGCATATGGTGCGCAGCTGTTAGCGCTTTATCAAGATATCGCACCACGTGCAGAAATGGGTATCTCAGAGTTGCAATTTGATGTTGGGCAAGTGCATTTATTGCCGCATCATTCATGGCGCCATCAAGCACCACCACGTCATATTTTTGATCCGCCAATTTCTCGGGATATTTCTGTCTGTTTGCCTGTAGGTATTAATGATTGGTTCGCTATTCAAGGGGGGGAATGTTACGTTGATGATATTTGTCATTGTGTTTTAAGTGATGGGTATGAAAGACGTTTTGAAAGCGCTGATGAGTTTCATATTCGTGGATGGATGTTCCTCCCTGAGGTCAGTACAGCAGGCAAGTTGCATGTTGTTTTGATGAGTGAAGAGATAGATGGAAGTCTTATCTTTATGGATTGTGAGAGGGAGATTCGTGCAGATATTTCACGTCTTTTTGGTAATGTGCCGCGGCGTTCTGGCTTCTCAGTAAAAACAGCCTTGAGAGGGAAATGGTGTGAAGGACGCTACCGTATTGGTTTGGTCAATGTTATTAATGGGCGTGGCGCGTTTCAGCTTCTTTCTTATGTGATAGAAGTAGAGGCGGGGAAAATTGTTAAGATTAAGTTTGATAAACCATCTAATAGCACTATTTTAGAAGATTTCAGCCGTTTATTAAATAGTGATGGTTTATTACGTGGTATTCGTTTAGCGCGTTTCCCACAAGCTCAATATTTCCTTAAAAATGACCGTCATATTGTTCATTTCATTGATTCGTTTGCTTTGACGAATGATGAGAATGCGCGATCTTCACAAGAAGAGGGGGCGCTTTTTGTTCGTGGTTGGGCTTTTATGGAAGGTCTAACACGCGCAGGGCAGCTTTATGTTGCATTTATTTGCCAAGAAACCAAGAAAACCGCACTTTTTGCGTTAGAGCGTTTTGCGCGTGATGATGTGCAGATTGTTCATCGTGACGCACCGCTTTGCTCTGGATTTATGGGAACGATCTTCCCATGGAAAGGGCAAGTGGAAAAAATGGAAGGTACATGGCGCGCTGTTTTGGTGAATATTATTGCAGAAAATTATCATTTTCTTGCTATAGATAAATGCGTGACTTTTAAGGATGGTCGTGCAGTGTCTGTTTCGACCTCTGAGGTGCGTGAAGATGAGCGCAATAATGTGCAAGAACATATTGCCTCTTTAATGCGATAGGGGCTTTATGATCGATGCACTATCTCAGGAAGTAGGAGAACGCATAATGAGAGAGCCGATTTGGCTTCATTTTGATGCTACTTGGTATCAGGTGCGTTATCCTGAGATTGTTGAATGGATGGCTGAAAAAGATTATCATGATTATGCGCAATTTTATCATGATATTGGTGCAGCTTTTGGGCATTCACCTAATCGATATTTTGATGAGATTTGGTATCGTCATACTTATCTAGATGTCCATAAAGAAATTCTTTCTGGGAAGTGGCGCTCAGCTTTTGAGCATTATTGCGCGATTGGTTATAAAAAATATTCGCCACATTGGCTTTTTGAAGAAAAAACTTATCGCCGCCTTCATCCACATTTGACAGATTATTACCTTCAAGATTTGGGTCTTAAAAATGGGTATGATCATTATTTATTTATCGGAGAAAAAGAAGGTTTAAAAGCAAGTCCTTTTGTTGATCCTAGACTTTTATGCGAGATGGGAAGACAATATCCAGAGTGGTTTGGCGATGAAGGGCTTTTGGCGTCATGGCTTGTTTTGCCGCAGCATATTGCAGATTCAATGCCGCTTTCTTGGTATTTTGATCCAAGCTGGTATTTAGAACATTATCCCCAAGCACGGCTTGAGATACAAAAAGGATATTATGCGAATGCATTACATCATTATTTAAGTAATGAAACACCATCTCACTTTGATCCAGTTCCATATTTTTCAGAAGAATATTATCTAACGCATTCCCCTGATATTGCAGCAGCAGTGAAGGCGGGAGGCTTTAGAAATGGCTATCAGCATTTTGTGCTTTTTGGATGCCATGAAGGACGCCGCCCCTGTGAAGCGCTTGATTTATTGCTTTATGGGCGTAATTTATTAGTGCATTCAGAATATGTTTCTGGTGCCTATGATAGTCCTTTTGCGCGTTTTATTGCCGAGAAAAAAGGATATGCGCCTCTTGCTGGTTTTGGAGGTGAAGAAATAAGCGAACAACAAACACGCTTTCTTTTTCAAAAAAATGCAGAGATATTTTTGCCCTTTTTGGCACGTGAGCCTTTAGATTTTAATCTTTATGGTGTGCCAATATTAAGCGTGATTATGGTGGTGCATAATCAAATATGTTTGACCTTGCAGGCATTAGCTTCTTTGCGCGCTAATTATGAGGGGGCAATAGAAGTTATTTTAGTTGATTCTGGTTCGTCAGATGAAACGCTGATGATTGAACGTTTTGCTAAGGGAATTAAATTATTACGCTATCGCATGAATATTGGCTATTTAGCAGGGTGTAATGCGGCTTTAGAGCATGCGCATTCTGCAAGTATTCTTTATTTAAATAATGATATTCGGCTTTATCCAGAAACGATTAAGCATGCGTTAAAGCGGCTTTATTCTTCTTCGTCAATTGGTGCGGTGACGGCAAAGATTGTGCGTACAAATATGCGCTTACAAGAGGCGGGATCGATTATTTGGCGTGATGGATCAACATATGGTTATCGAAGGGAGGATGATCCGAATATTTCTGAAGTTAATTTTGTAAGAGAAGTTGATTATGGATCGGCGGCTTTTCTTCTTGTTCGTAAAGGTTTGGCGAAGCGTTTGCAAGGATATGATGAGCGTTATTATCCTGCTTATTTTGAGGATACAGATTTTTGCGTGCGTTTGCGTAAATTAGGAGCGCAAATTATTTATGATCCTCTTTGTGTTGTTGAGCATTTAGAATATGGTAGTTCGGGTCATATGAGTGCGAATGCGTTAATGCAAAAACAATGGGATGTTTTTACAAAGACGCATCAGGATTTTTTACGTTTTCAGCAGCCGCAACATATTCGTAATGCGCTCCTTGGTCGAGAAAGGCGCCGTCTTGGGCGTAAACGCGTTTTATTTATTGAAGATCGGATTCCTTTACGTAAATTAGGATCTGGCTATGTACGTTCTAATGATATTGTAAGAGCATTTGTTGCGTTAGATTATCATGTGACATTATTCCCTGTATGGTCAACACAAGAGCCGCCTTATTTATTATATCCAGATTTTCCAGAAGAAGTGGAATTGATTTTAGGGCATGATTTTTCTTCTTTGTCTCAATTTTTAGAAGAGCGTGCTGGATATTATGATCTGATTTGGATTGGTAGAACGCATAATATGGCAAGGCTTTTGCCGATTTTAAATGAAGCAAGTCGTTTTTTACCTTATTGTGGTGCTGTTTTAGATACGGAAGTTGTTGCAGCCCCTAGGAGTTTACAGCAGCATTATTTAGTAGGAACGGAGATTTTTTCAGAAGATTTAGATATTTTGCTTAAAGAAGAATTACGTTGTGCACATTATTGCCAGCAGATTGTTGCTGTTACAAAACAAGATGCGTTGCTTATAGAGCGTGCGGGCTATCATAATGTTCAAATATTGGGCCATGGTGTTGCGATGCGTCCAACACCCTTTGGGTATGAAGAAAGAAAAGATATTCTTTTTGTTGGTGCGTTTCATGATGATAAAGCGCCGAATTATGATAGTATTATTTGGTTCGTTAAAGAGGTGTTACCTTTGCTAGATGGGATTGCTGAAGATGTAAAAATACGCATCGTTGGCTATGTTGCGCCGCAATTAGATCTTACAGCGTTGGCCTTGCATCCACGTATAGAGATTATAGGCGCTGTTGATGATCTAGAGCCTTTATTTAATCAGCATCGTATTTTTATTGCGCCGACACGTTTTGCAGGAGGATTGCCTTTTAAAGTGCATGAAGCGGCTTCTTTTGGGCTTCCGATGGTGGTAACTGATATTTTAAAAGAGCAAGTAGGATGGAAAGAAGGGGAAGAGATTTTAAGTGCGCCTATTACAGAGCCGCATTTATTTGCAGAACAAATAAGAAAACTTTATATGGAGAAAAAATTATGGGAAAGAATACGGGAAGGTGTATTAAGAGCGGTGAGGCGTGATGCAGATCCTGAGAATTTTGTAAAACAGCTTTCAGATATTATTTCAGTATCTTTGCTTCATTAGGGCAGATATTTTAAAGGGTGGGATGAAGAGAGATGAGTAAAAAATTTCATAAAAAACAAGAGAAACAAGAAGTAGAAAATATCTCAGAACAGAAGCAAGAGATAGAAAAATTTGAGAAAGAGGGCGCTGAGAAAGAAACATTCTCTGGTCATGTTCTTCTTTGTGTAGGAGGGCGCTATGAAAGCCAAGCGAATGCACAAGTAAGACAGACAATTTTTGATGGATTAGTTGCATGTTTTGGTGAAGGGAATGTCACATCTGTTGATATTTCTGCAGCGGCTGCATTGATAAAATTTTTAAAGCCAAAGCTTGTTTTTGCTTCTGGCTCTTATCTGCCAGAAAGTACTTATTTTGGTGAAGTTGCACGCGAAGCTAAAAAGATTGGTGCGGTAAGTGTATTTTGGGCAACAGAAGACCCTTATGAGCAAGATGCACATTATCAAATTGCGTATGATTTTGATGTGATTTTTTCTTGTGATCGTTGGGGGCACCATTTTTATCAACGTGATAGGGTTTTTCATCTTCCGCTTGCAGCATGTCCTAAGTTGCATTACGTGCCGATTGAAGAGAATATTGAAAAAACAGTTGATGTGCTCTTTTGTGGTGTTGCATTTAGTTCGCGTAAAGAAATTGCGCGCAATTTAATGCCTGTTTTAGAAAAACTAAATGTTCGCTTTATTGGTCCTGGTTGGGGCGATTTAGGGATAGGTTTTTCTGACATGCGTATTGATAAATCGCAGCTGATTGAACTTTATAGTCGTTCACGTCTTGTTCTTAATTTAGGGCGTTCGCTTCATTTTGAAAATAAGCGTTTCTTGATATCGCCTTCCACACCAGGGCCGCGGACATTTGAAGCAGCTTTAGCGGGTGCGTTTCAAGTTTTTCATGAAGAAACATATGAATTACGCCGTTATTATGCAGCAGATGAGATTCCAACTTTTTCTAATCGCCGTGATTTTGAAGGCGTATTAGATCGTTATTTGAATGATAATAATGCACGATTTGAGGCTGCACGTAAGGCGCAAGCACGCACATTAAATGAGCATCTTTATGAGCATCGTATTCGTTATGCGTTAAATATTTTGAAAGAAGAAAAATTATTGTCGTAAGATTTTCTCCCAAGCAAGGAAAGGATAAGAAGGATGTTTAAAATGACGCGCTCTTATCCTTCTTTATCAATATTATGCGCAACTATTTTGATTGTGATAGCGGGGATCATTCTTATGATAAAATCTTAATTAGCCTGGATAATGATCTTTGATGATAAGGCTAATGCTGAGATAAATAAATAAGAGACCGCTAATAATATCAATATATTTTATAATCTTAGGATGAGAAAGAAAGCGCGTTGCTTTTGAGGCAATAAAAGCAAGTGGCATATAGAAGATAAAGACACCTAAGAAATAAAGAAATGCTAAAATAAGGAAATGATGGGAGTTTTCTGCATTTTTAGGCGTAAAACGTGGGAAGAAAGAAAGAATAAAGGCGCCTGAAAGTGGGTCAAGAAAATCTGTGAGGAATCCTTTAAGAAAAGAGGATTTTATAGAGATATGGCTTGTATTTTGTAGAATCTTATCTTCTTCATTTGTAAGAAATTGGCTGTTTGTTTCTTTTTTAAAAAAGGCAATATAAAGCGCTTGTAGACCTAAAAAGCCAAGATAAACTGCCCCTAATATTTTGAGGATATAAAAGGCTTTTTGTGAGTGTGCAAGTAAGGCTGCAAGCCCAATAGCTGCAAGTAAGCCAGAAACAGCACTTGAAATACTTACACCAAAAGCTGCAGCAGAGCCTGCTTTAAAGCCGTCCCTGAGTGAGGTGCGTGTTACTAAAAGTGTATCAGGACCAGGGGCTAAGCAAAGTCCAATAACAGCCACTAAGAACTCAAATAGATTTTCCATATAGTGTGTCGCGCCTTAAAAAATTCTAAATGCCATCATCATGTGATACTCATAGCAAGGAAATATATGGCTTGTCATGATATGATCTTATTTTCTATCCGAAATGAAGATGGCGGCAATAAGCATCCATCTTCATAAAATCTTAACTTTCTGCCTTGTCTTTTATGGATTAATGAGGCTTAGGGCCAAGAATGATAGTTGCTAAATCATTTGGACGAATCCATTTTTGAAAGGCTGCTTGTACATCATGGGCTGTGAGTGTGTAGATGATTTTTGCCGCTTGATCTGGTGTATTGAGTGGAAGATCAAGTTCAGAAAGGCTTAGCCATGTTCCTGCAAGTGTATGGAAGCTTGCGCGCGCCATTGGCATACTGCGTAATAAGCTTGCTTTTGCGAGGTCAAGTGTTTCATCTGAAACAGGATGTTGGCGCAAATCTTCAAGATCTTTGAGGGCTGCATTTTTGGCTTTATCGACTTTATTAGGGTCTGCACCAAAATTAATGGTAAAATTGCTTCTTGTATGTGAATAATGAAGACCACTGCTTACACCATAAACATAGCCTGTTTTAACACGCAAATCTTGCATAAGGCGTGATGAAAAGCCATCGCCTAAAATGATATTGCCAAGTGCTAAGGCGTGACGATCTGGATGGGTGATATTAAGGCCAAGTGTTTCGACCATATCAACATTATCTTGGCTGCGTCCTGGATCTGCAATGATGGAAGTACTACTATGGTTTAGGGCAATAGGAGGGAGGTTAAGATTAGGTTTAGAGCCAATATTTTTCCAAGAACCAAAATATTTTTCTATTAAATCATGGGCTTTTTCTGGCTTGATATCACCAATAATAACGATCGTTGTGAGATCAGGGCGGTAGGTATTTTGATAATAATGAACAATATCATCAATATTGACGTGATGAATTGTCTCAGGCGTTGCGTCTCTTAAGGTAGGGTCTTGTTTTGGAACGAGCGCTTTACGAATAGCGCGGTTAAAGTGATATGAGGGCGATTGTAGCGTTCCTTGTTGGGTTTGGGCAACTTCTTCTCTTAGGATAAGAAATTCTTTTTCAGGAAAGGCAGGATTACGTTCATGATCAGCAAGGATTTCGAGTGTTTTTTCAAAATTTGGCGTGAGAGAACTTGCTTCAAAAGAGGCACCTGCTGATTCATCGGCAGAAAGTGCATCAAGTGCTTTTGCAATTGCGAGCCTATCATGATGGGTGCTGCCATAGAGGAACATACTATCAGTAAGATCGGCAATGCCTTCTTTTCCTTTAGGTTGTTGGAGCGCAGGGTTTTGATGAATATTACCAAAGAGCTCTATTGTATGGCTAACATTTTCTTGCTGTACAATGAGATGAATTCCGTTGCTGAGGGTATATTCTTTAGGTTGTGGTGATGGTGTTGGTGGGGTGAGTTTTTTGAGTAAAATATCAGCCCAGTGAGGGAGTGTGACGTGATTTGTTGGGGGTGTATTAAAAGATTCAGCACCACCAAAACCTTTATCATGAATAGGGACGATTTTATTACTTGGGATGAGGGTTGCTTCAATTGTACGGTTAGGATCGAGCCATGTTTGTAAGAGTGTATTGACTTGCTCTGGTGTTACTTTTTTAAAAGCATCAATCATATCTTGTGGGCTGGAAAGTTGTTGAATAGCGAGCGCATTAGACCAACTTTCTGCAAGGCCTGAAATACTATTAGCGTTAAATTCTAAAGCAGCAATTTCGCGCTCTCTTGCAGCTTCGATAAGTTCTCTAGGGATGCCATTTTTACGATAATGCTCTAAAATATTTTTAACATCTTGGCGAAGTTTTTTAGGGTCGCCATTTTTAGGGAAACCCGCATAGGCTGTGGCAATGCCGCCATTTGCTTCAGGCTCATACATAAAGCCTGTTTCAAGTGCTTCACCTTTTGGAACAAGAGCAAAGAGATCGGCACGTTCATTGGCAAGAGCATCGGAAAGAAGGGTTGCTGCTGCATAAAGTGGGTCGCGTTGCCCTGGCATGCGCCAAGCAAATGCGATTAATCCAATGGGGAGATCTGTTGGGAGTGTCAGCGATTTTGCGTGAATTGTTTGGGGGTGAATTTGTGGGCGTGGTTTGAGTGGATGAGAAGGAATAGCGGCAAAATTATCTTCTACCTTTTTGAGTGTATTTTGGAGGTCAACATCGCCAACAATTACAAGAAGCGCATTATTGGGCGTATACCAATCATGATAAAATTGACGGAGATGCTCAATAGTGGTTTTATCAAAAGAGGCACGTGTTCCTAAAGCATCATGTTCATAGGCAGTATGGGCATAAAGTTCTGCACGTATTTGCGAAAGATAGCGGTAAATAGGGCTTGAGAGATCTCGCGATACTTCTTGTTCAATAGCGCCGCGTTCATGTTCCCATTCTTTTGGGTCTAGATTAAGCCCATTCATGCGCCCTGCTTCGATATGAAGAATAAGATCGAGATCGCTTGAAGGTGCGGTAAAATAATATTGAGTGACATCTGATGTTGTATCAGCATTATCATTATTGCCTAAACGTGCGCTCAAAGTTGCGAGTTGGTCACGACTAAGCTCTTTTGAACCATTGAACATCATATGTTCAAGCGCATGCGCTGTTCCTGGAAAATTTTGTGGGGCATTGATCGAACCAACACCGTAATTGATCATGGTTTGAACAATAGGGGCAAGCTTATCATTGATAATAACAATGCGAAGCCCGTTAGAAAGTGTTGTTTGTAATGTTGGATAAGGTTTTTGCGTAATTGAAATTTTAGATACAGGAAGGCTTGATGCGTGAGAGGAGGGGTGGGGGGTGAAAAATATGGTAGAAAGTGCAAAAAGAGAAATATATTTTTTGTTAATGCGTATATGTAAGGATTTAAAAATGGGAGAAAAAGATGAATAAAACATAAAACCTCAGAGATAAGATAAAGATATTCTCAATAATTTTATTCTTATATAAGAGAATATTAATAGAGTGAAAAGTTTTATATTATTTGATGCGCTATATTTTCCATATGTTTTTTCTTTGTTACTTTACCCCACCTCTTTATAAAGAGGGTGAGGAAGATATTAAAGGTGGGCTTTTATGAGTAAAGAAGTTATTCCCAAGATTAAAGAAGTGCTACGCGCGATTGATTATTTTTTACTTGATCGCTGTATTCAGCCTCTTGCTGATATGCTTTCGGATATTTTTGGCGTTACTTCTTGGTCTTTTGGCGTCAATTTACAATTAGGGTCGATATTATTTCAAGCTGTTGCGACTATTATGCCGATTATCTTAGAAGGCAGCTCTTTTGCTAAGAGTTTTGATGGCGCACTTTCATTGTTGCTGAGTATTGTTCTTTTTATCGTGATGGGGCGATATATTGTCCTTATTCGACCTGATCGCATTAATCCTTTGAGAGAGTTATTTTGGGGCGTTCGTGTCATCTCTATAGGGTTTTTTCTTTATGATTTATATAAAGCATATTGCTCTTCTATGCCTGTAAGCTTATGGGGTTATTTAGATAAATTTTCTGCCATTTTATTTATTTTATCCATTTATTTTATGTCTTGTTATCAAAAGCCTCCAAGAGAAAAAACATTTAGAAAATTCTCTTTTAATCATGAAGGTTAGGGAAGGTTTGAAAAAGAATGATGAAATATTCTTTATAATAGATTAAAGGTAAGAGAATATAATTTTATTTTAAAGTAGATTAATAAAGAAAGTCTGAGGTCTATCCTTATAGGCACCATAAGGGAGAAAATATATGGGATTAAAGCTCGGTATTGGGGTGATTACTTATAATCGTAAGGATATGCTGCGCCAAGGGTTAGAGAAAATTCGCCTTTTTACACGTACACCTCATGAGCTTGTTGTTGGAGATGATGGTTCCGATGATGGAACAGTCTCTCTCCTATCACGTTTGAATATTCCCTATATTACTGGTGAAAATAGAGGAATCGCGTGGAATCGTAATCGTGTCTTATGGTGGCTTAAGGAAGAAAAAAAATGCGATGTCATTATTATTTTAGAAGATGATTGCCATCCTGCTGTTTATGGATGGGAAGAAGAATGGGTTAAAGGCGTTATTGCGCACGGTCATATGAATTATATGCCTGAGATAACGCTTAAAATCGATAATGATGTGATTGTGGGGAGTGGTCTTGCTTATGATCCTTATATCGCGCCAATTCATCAAGCTTTTTGTGTAGGTTATCATTCGCGTGCTTTGGAGTTTGTTGGTTATTTGGATGTTCGTTTTGGCAAATATGGCGAGGAGCATGCAGAACATACAAACCGTTTTTTAAGAGCAGGTTATGGTGGTATCCCACAATATTTAACACCAGAACATGCACAGGTTTTTTATCTTGCTGGTGGTTTGGATCTTTTAGATTCGGAAACCCATGGTAGTTTTGATTCTGTCATGGAAAATATTGAGTTGCATCATTCTCTTCGGGGGGAGTCTATTTATCGCACGCCTTGGCGTGATGATGTGCAGATGTTTATTTTTCGTGAAGAATTAGAAGCAGCAAAATCACGCCCATCTGATCTGGTGCAATCAGGTGATAATGGCTTTGATGCACTGGTCTCTCTTGGTGGCGATGATAGAACAGCGCATTTCATTGAGGAGACTTTTGGTGAAGGTGGGAAAAGTCTTTTTAACGCCTTTATTACACCTTTTAGAAGTTTAGTTTCTTTATTTGAAGAGGATTTTAAGGAGCTCTATCTTTCTGATTATATGGAAACATATCATGATGCATTGCGGTGCCGTAAGAGTATGCTAACCTATCATAATTCTTTACGTCTTGCAGCAGGGGAAAAGGCGAGTATTGAGCTTTATAAGGCGCAATTAGACCAATTAAAGCGTGAAGCCGATCTACAAATAGAGCAATTAGATTATATATGTAGTGGTAAAAGACGTGTTCTTTTTATACGTGATTGGCGCGAGACATTGCATTATGTGAGTGTGCACCGTCCTGAACATTCTTATATGCCAGATTTTAAACGTCTAGTGCGCGCTATTGAAGCACGTTATCCATCATTAGAGTTTAAAATATTATTTTTAAATCATGGTAGTGCCTATATTGCTGATCCACGCATGATATTTAGCAATTTAGAAGTGCCTGATGTGTGCGATGATGTAACCTATGCAAAAGCATGGCGCGTTATGGCAGGGCGTTTGGGCATTTATCTTCGTGGTAGTGATTTATGGGATGGATAAGGGTGGGGGTTGCGCATTTAAAATAGCGCGCGCCTCTTGGCTAGAAAGTGTTATGCGATAAAATTTTTTGTAAAATTCTATGATATGCGGGATCATGATCTCCTCAAGATTGGGGCTATCTTTGATGATATGCGTAATCCAACGAAGTTGAAGCAGGAGTTCAGGCCCGTAACGATCCCACAAAAAGACCCCTGAAGGATTTTGATAGAGTTTTTTATTTTTAACAGCATTAAGCGAAGAAAATATCTCATCTTCCATAAAGCGGGTGATGGGGTCGGAATCTTGGCTTGCATTCGCTGCGAAAATAATAATGTCAGGATTCCAAGCAAGAAGCTGCTCTTTTGTAATTGGCTGTTTATTGCCTGTGATTGTTGCACCATTATAGCCACCACTATAATTTATCCATTCATCAATAATTGTCTCTCTTCCATCAACATGAAGCGGGGATAAATGGCTGATATGGATGATTTTTAGAGGTTTTTTTTGTCGATTTTCTGTAATGATATGCATCATTTCTATATGATATAGGCGCGCAATTTGTGTAGCAAATTCTGTACCTAATAAAGTAGCTGTTTGATCGATACATGCTAGTAAATTAGAGAAATTTGTAAAATGAAGTGTGACTGCTGGGATGCCTAAGCTATGAAGTTGGCTTTCTTGTGGTTGTTCCGATAAGGGTAAAATAATAAGGTCAGGTTTTAATTCTGCTAATGTTTCAAGATTTAAAGCGCCATTTTTGAGAGTTTTTGCCTGTTGTAAAAAAGGAAAGAAATAGAACATCCATGGGCAATTTTCTTTTGTTGCAACAGTGGCAATAATTTTATGAGCGCCCCCTAGCATAATAAGGAACGCATTATGGGCATACCATGTATCGATAATATGCTGAGGAATATATTTAGGAATATATGATGATTGTGCTTTTGCGCTTTGAAATGCGGGCAAGGAAAAGAGACCACTCAAAGTAGTAAGAGCATTTTTTAGAAATTGGCGGCGCGGTTGTTTAAGCATATTTCCCTAATATTACTTATATAAATAATTTAATGATATAAGTAATATGGTCTATTGAGATAAGATTAAGAGAGATATTTTGCATTTTTTTATATTCTTATGATATGGAAGCGAATATTTTTCTACGATTGGACAGGAATATACGTCATGCTTAAACGAATTATTGCCCGTTCTGCTGCGTTATGCGTGGTTATTGGGCTGGTTTTTTTGATTTATGCATGGCATAGACCGATACTCCCTATTAATCCTATAACACCGTCTCATTTTACAAAATCCAGTGTGCAACGTGGTGCATTAATTGCAGCATCAGGCTATTGTTCTGAATGTCATACGCGTCAAGATGGTAGTGTAGGTGCTGAGTTTGCGGGCGATTATAAGATGAATACGCCATTTGGCGCGATTTATTCTTCTAATATTACACCAGATGTACAAACAGGTATTGGCTCTTGGTCAGAAGAAGCCTTTAAGAGGGCGATGCGCCAAGGGATTCGGCGTGATGGGCATCATCTTTATCCTGCATTTCCTTTTGATCATTTTACTAAAATGACAGATCAAGATATTGCTGATCTTTATGCTTATTTGATGACACGCCCTGCTGTTATGCAAAAGCCTCGTGAAAATACAGTAATTTTTCCTTTTAATTTGCGTTTTTTACAAGCAGGTTGGAAATTGCTTTTCTTACATTCTGGAGTGTATCAACCCGATAGACATCATGATCCTCTTTGGAATCGCGGTGCATATTTGGCAGAAGGCGCTGGGCACTGCGCTGCATGTCACTCGCCACGTAATGCTTTAGGGGCCGAAGCTTCTGGGCGTGCTTATGATGGTGCGCAAATTGATGGTTGGATAGCACCGCCATTAAATGCCCATAATCCGAGCCCAATAGCTTGGAATGAAGATGAACTTTATCTTTATCTTCGTAATGGGAATGCGCCGCTTCATGGTGTGAGTGCAGGGCCGATGGCGCCTGTGATTCATCGTTATTTAGCACAATTACCTGATGCGGATATTCATGCTTTAGCGCATTATTTTGCATCAAAAATGACGCATATAGAAAAATCGCATAAAGATAGCCAAAAAAAGAAAGATAAGGGCGATAATAAAGATGAGAATGCAAAGAAAGAAAGCGCAACACTTGCATGGGCTATGGCTGCATCACAGCGCGATCTTTCACGTCCGCTTAATAGTGAAGATGATGCAAGGCTATATCAAACAACATGTGCACAATGTCATAGTAATTTTGGAACAAAACCTTCTCCAATGCGTCCAGAATTAACGCTTAATAGTGCTTTATGGATGGATGAGCCAACTAATCTTTTCCAAGTGATGCTTCGTGGTATTAATGTGAGTGATGGGCAGAAAAATCTTGTCATGCCAAGTTTTGCGACAGCTTTGTCCGATCATGATATGGCGCGTATCGCAGCTTATTTAAGGCGAACCCGCACAAATTTACCGCCCTGGAAAGATCTTGAGAAGAAAGCGGCAGAGGTTCGTGCGCAAATGCAAGGTGCTATACCGCTTAATGGTGCGCATTAACTGTTATGGGAAGAAGGATAGAGAAATGACGACAAGTTTTACATTAAATGGACAGCCTGTTACAGTTAATGCGCCAAAAGATACCCCTCTTTTATGGGTGTTGCGTGATGAACTTCATCTGACAGGCACAAAATTTGGTTGCGGTATTGGTGAGTGCGGTGCTTGCACTATTCATGTAGGTGGAGAGGCTGCGCGTTCATGTATTACACCGCTTTCAGCGATTGAGGGAGCGGTTGTGACAACGATTGAGGGCTTAGACCCTGAAGGCAATCATATTCTTCAAGTGGCTTGGCGTGATTTACAAGTACCTCAATGTGGTTATTGCCAATCTGGCCAGATTATGCAGGCTGCTATTCTTTTACGTGATATTCCACATCCAACAGATGAAGAAATTGATGCAGTTATGAGCGGTAATTTATGTCGCTGTATGACATATATCCGCATTAGAAAAGCAATCCATCAAGCGGCAAATGGGGGGCAAAATCATGGGTAAGCTTGAACATAT